>CAWUFW010004109.1:382500-642500 GCA_963921515.1 Calotriton arnoldi
CATTAACAGTGGGAACCAACGGCTGAATTTGTTTTCAGTTCTCTCTGTCAGATTAATTCATACACCTGGTACAGAATTGCAAATGGGAAAATAAACAGGTAAAAGAGGCTGGGAGGATGATTACTGAGAAGCAACAAAGATACTCATTCTCTCATAACTACTGTGCCTCCTGGTACGGCTGCTCCACAACAGGCACCAGGGAATAGTCAAAACAAAGAAGTAACTCATCAAAAACGTATGGTTCCAAGAATTTGAGCAAATGGCAGATTCAGTCGTACGATCCTGTTTATTCAGACAGTTGACAGGCCCACCCAACAGGGTGAATCCCATCTTCAATCCAGACCAGAATTGCGACCATGGCAAAGAGCTTGTGTAGTCTTTTGCTCATCACCAAATGGGCAACATTTGCTGACAGATGTGGGCTATTTCTAAAAATAGCCAGAAGAGAAGTTTGTGTCCCCCATAGCGGTGGAAGGGGTGGGAAAGCGCTCATGGCGTTCATTAAGGATTAGTCTGAGAAGGATCCACCACGGCAGAGCCTTCCCATTCTGGTCTCAAGCTAATGGGAAGTAGAGTGATTACCTAAAACCCTAAACAAATACTTTACGTCATTCATGAGGGAGTAAAAAATAAATAACAATTAGTGTACCAGTTTTTGAGGAAGTACAGAACCACACCTTAATCTTGCCACATTGCAGAGCATCAGTCTTATGTGAAAGATTCATTAACTCCGGCATACTGGCATCTACCTCATGAGAACAGCCTTCCAAAGACCAACTCAGGAGCAGCTGAAGAGAATTGGGCAAGAATGAAAACAAGCATTTGCAATGCAATCGGTCTCGCATTTGTGAGAGAGCTATTGGCATTGTAAATTACAATGTCTTTCCACAGAAGAGTTCCAGATAGCCTTCTCTGGCTAAGCCACCCTCTCTTTCTTACATAAAACAAGGTGTTGCTGTGCTGTTCGTCAAATCCTAAAAGACGTTTGTGAGCTCAGAGTAAAACACAGGAGGGGAACTCTTTTCAGATGCAAGCCTGTCACGGCACTAACATAGCACTCACTGACACAAGCGCAGATTCACAGCTCTATAAGTAACTGCAGAGCACGAGTCGGGGGTACACGCAGGTGGGTGGACGGCAGCCCCCCATTATTTTTACAGGGTGGACACCGTCCACCCTGCTAATCAAAACGCTGTCCACCCTGCTCATCAAAACGCCGTCCACCCTGCGCACCAACCAAGATTTCCAGGTGATTGCAGCTGAATCCGGACATTTCTCGGTCTGCCGGACACCACGCCCCTGCACTTACTTTCGTAAGTTGACTTGCCCACCTATCTCTCAGCGCTACCCATCACAGCTCTTACTTTGGCCTATGAACCTGCCCCCATCACCTCGTAACCCTGGGCTACCTACCAGTAGACGCTGTGATCTGCGACCAATCAGTGGTCAAAGCAGACCTCACTGATTGGGCGTGTCTGCAACTCGGCAGTCCCGCCCTCGTGCTCTATGCCCTTTATTTTTTGGGCTCGTCTGCTCTGGCTCCTTTCCTTTTTTGGACGTAACCCGATCCGGATATTGTCGTGTCTCACCCTCCCTTCCTGGCCTTGCCTGCTGCCTGACCTGCCTCCCATTTGAGACTCCACTACCCTTCCTGGCCTTGCCTGCTGCCTGACCTGCCTCCCGCTTGAGACTCCACATCCCTTCCTGGCCTCGCCTGCTGCCTGACCTACCTGACCTGCCTTGCTTGTCCGTGGCTTCTACACGTGGGAAACCACTTTCGGCTTGGCCACGGTTTCAAGGTAAGTGTTCAAAAGCTTTCTAAAGCTATTTGAATAGTGGCGCGTGCGTACTGAAGCATTTCCATTGTTCTATACTCCGAAGCCATAGTTGTTGCTTATTTATCTGATGCATCATCCAGTTAACCGTTTAGCAAAGCCAACAGTCCTGGCCTGTTGTAGGTGTAATGCTACTTGTGTGTTCTACAGAAGCGCAAATACTGTTTGGTGAATAGTACAGCGGTATGCGGAGAAGTAGCTGTGCTGTCCCAGGGACATGAAGTCCTGGTGCCAGTACTCACTGTGTCCTGCACGCTGGCTCCCTTGGCGCTGGAAGGCTGTCCCTAAAGGTTCTGGAAATGTGTCAGTACTTGTCCCGAAGGCACTGCCCCTAACCCCCACCTCTCCATTAAGGGTCACTGCTCCCCCATCACCGTCCATCTCCACTCCCGTCTTGATGTCTCTTCATATCCCTGTTTTCACTCACCAGTCCCACCTCCCTCACCTACGCCTCTCTCGATTGCCTCCTGAACTCCTTCTCACCACTGTACTTCCGCTCTGCAAATGCGCCACAGGTCATGTTTTGGGTCGATTCTTGGTGAGTGGAGTGAAGAGGATGGAGGGAAAGGGGGGGGGGACGACGACGTGTACAGTGACTAAGAGAGAGCGGCAGTAGTGGAGGGGGTGAGTGGCTCTAAGCAGAAAATATGTGAGTAGGAGAGTAAGGGGGGGCGACTGAGTAACCATGTGAACCAAAAGGTGATGGAGTTCCAGTGTGTGTCTGACAGGGAATCACCGAACTGGACCAAGCATGAGATTTAGTTGGTGGGAGAGCCAGTCACTCAAAGGGTGTTTTGCAGGCGCTCTGCCCCTGCAATCATTGGCCTCTCCGCTGAGACTGCAGGCCTGCGGCCAGCCATTACACGCACATCTACGGATGCTAGTCCAGCGATAGGACGTGTGCTTCAGGCGCTTTGCCTCAGGTATTACCCCGCCCTTGGCGGCGGGCGCGAGGAATGACATCAGCCCGGACAGTCCTGCCTTTGTCCCCCAGGATTTACTGCCCCTAGGCCTGTCACTGGGTGAATGCAGAGTCCCAGGATCCCAGGGGGAGCCCAGTGAGAAAGGCAAACTGGGAAGGGGCACTCCCAGGGGACCGGAGGCTGCACAGGCCACCATTTGTCTGAGGGTTGAAGGGGGGGGCGCAGAGGCACCTGCCACCAGCGAGGGCTAGTGAGAAAACTGAGGTGGGTAACGGTTGGCTAATGAGGGAGTGGGGTAGAGAGGGTTTGGGTCTTAGAGGGGTGCAGCAATTGGCCATCTATGGGGGCCAGTAACAGTTAAAAGGGGGCGAGGGGCAGTTAGCCGCCGCTGGGACCAGTGTGAAAATGCTTGTAATTGCATTTATTTAGCGCTTACTACCCCGACGAGGTTTCGAAGCGCTTTTGTCGGCGAGCAGCCATGGTGCAATGGGGGCCATGTGCAAGTAGAGCGGCAGTAATGGGCCCAGCCTTGGGATCAGTGGGATGGGAGAGCAATGGGACCAACTTTGGGACCAGTGAGTAAGGAGGGGGTTCGAGGCAGTGAGGAAATGATGGGCGAGATGAAGGTTGGGACCAGGGAATATGATGGCATTGAAGGGGGCAATGGGGCAAACTTCTGGGGAACCATTCTCTTTAGGGGCAATGGAACTACTTCTAGGATCAGATAGGGCTTCCGGCAGCAAGGCCAACCCTGCGAGCAAGTGGCCTGCTTTGGGACTAATGGGTAAGTGGACTTGGGGCAACCAGGCCAACTTTGGGACCACTCAGTAAGTGGGTGCAATGGGCCAACTTTGGGGCCAGTAAATGATGGTTCAACAGAACCAGATTTGGGACCAGTGAGCAAGGGGATGAGGGCAGTGTGACACATTTGGGGCCACTGAATGTCGTGATGGGGCAATTGGCCATCGTATGCATCACCAATGAAGGAGCAGTGTGGGACAATTGGGCCAACTTAAGAGACCAGTGAGAGAGCGTGAAAGGGACCAGCAACTTTCGGGACCCAGTAGGGTGTTGAACTATCTGGGACAAGTGGGGGCCGGGCGTAGGAAAACTGTGGTGGGGAGCAGTGGGTCAAACTCTGGAACCGGTGGGGGAGGGGTAACAGGACAATCTCGAGGGAGTAAATCCAGGACTTGAGGGCCGTAGGATCCGGGCCAAGTCAAAATCTATGGCATACCTAGATATCAAGTTGTTTGCTATTGTCTTGATGTAGGAAGGAGATGCAAGAGCTTGTTCACATTATGTTGTGTTTCCTGAAAGCCAGCACAAGTTCATTCCAGTCTGCCATGCATTTGGCTAGTTAAATGTAGAACACATGTTCTTTTCTTTTTCCTTTTGAGGAAGCATGCAATAAAAATCATTCCAGTAATTTTTTTGTACTTTTCTCTTAATTTAAAAATGGTATGAAACACAACTTTTTATTTCAGGTGTTTTGCAGCAGTTTCAAAATATTGTAGAGCTTCTCATTGCTCAAATGGGTGCAATGTCTGATATCTATTGCTTTCCAAGCACTTTGTAGCTTGGTTTTTACTGACAGGAAAGTGTCACTCTAAATGTGACACATTTGGCCGTTGAATGTCACTCATAAGTACACTGAAACCATGGAAATGTCACACATAAGCATCCTGAAAACTTGGCAGCTATTTACATGTATTCGAGTTATGCACTATCATCCCATCACTTTGCGACGTGGAAGACCATCCTAACTGAAATACACCATACCTACCTTGTATGCACTTTAACCCATTTTGTGCAGCTGCACTTTACAAGCGCGTAACATAGCTTGAGAACCTCATCTTTTGTTCCACTGTTGACCAATTCTCCTCCGCACATCATGCATGACCTTTCCAATTGTTTTCCTCTTAGTTCCCTAGAGGCATTGTGGTTGGGGCAAGGAAGCAGGGATGTTTCTAAGTTTAGGGTTAAAAATTATCACTTTTGAAAGGTTTCAATGCAGTCATTAAAGGCAACCTGCTGTTCCGTCAACATCCAAAAGCAGTTTAACATCTTCAAATATTAATATTTGGGTGCTCAAGAATGATGGATTTCTATGGAATGCCTCAGAATCGTTTCTAAGGAATGAATGAATGACCATGGCAGCAGGATGTCACCATTCCTTCAACTTTGAAAATGTTTACAGTTGCCTAATGTGTAGTATTTTATTTGTGCCATAGCTTACAGACAGTATCTTGGGAGCCATCCTATTCAACAGAGCTCCCTGCCTTGCATTTGTCCTGCTCACACCTACCATGGTCCATCCTGCAACACAGCAGGGCCGCTTCGGGTCCCATGCACACCCAGGAGACAACACAGATCACCAGGAAGTTGCACAGCCAGCTGCTGCCAGACAGGAAACTTTGCCTTCTCTCCCTAGCATGGAGGCTGCAACAGTGGTAGCCAAGAGAGGTAAAAAGCACTGGTATTCCTTGCCAGAAAATGTTTGGTTCATTTATGACCACAAATCTTTGTAAACTAATGTTCATACATTACATGGGAAACAAAATGAGCAATATCTCAATAGTAAATTTCAAGGTCATTAATTGCTAATTGAGGGCATTTTTCTTTTTTAAAAGGGCATTTTGTGACTCTCTTTTTAAAAAAATTGTAATACCACCACGAACCTGGATGGGTGGATAATTGGGCAGATTAAACAATGTCTTTTTGAGCCACAAACATTTTACTAAGTGCAAAGTAAGTCACCTAGGCCCAGTAATGCTGAAAATATTTTTGCCAAGCAACTTTGCAATTTTTTCTCCTCACCAACCATCAGTAAATGAGTGACAAATGCAAAAAATATAGCTAATCCTATGCTTTCTGATTTCTATAAAAATAAGCAAACGCAAATCCAGCATCATGGATTTCTTTGCAAATGCAAACAAGAGACCACAGTTCGATTCAGAAAGTAGCCTAGTACAGCCCAGTGCATGCTTGAAAGATGTGCCTGCACAAGATTCAGAGAGTATGATGTCAAGCCAAGGATTGATTCAACCTTCTCTACTGGAAGACTCTACAACAAAGATCCAAGGTGCAGGCGCCAGTTTTGAAAGGGATACCAGCTTGCCAGAGTGTTGGGACCACAATCAGTGGGCTCAATTTAAAGAAAAGTATCCATGGCTAAGCAGTGAAAATGGCCGCCTTCGCTGCAACATATGCAGTGAGGTTAAGCTACTTGGAGCATCACACGGTGTGAGTATGTCTAGAGAATGGGTCACTGGGAGCATTGCTGCAGCTGGTCCAACAAAAGCTAGCCAGTTAACCTCACTGTGGAAAGAAATCCATAAGCATAAACTTTCTGAAGCACATTCTAAAGCATGTGATATCCGTGCTGCATCGAAGAAGGAGGTACTGCGGTCAACTATCCTGGAGCAGCAGAGGCATTGCCATACTTCAACAGTTAAGGTGTTTCGCACGCTTTACTTTTGTGCAAAAAATAATCGCCCCTTTTCAGACGTTCCAGGTCTAGTAGCCTTGCAGGTTGCTAATGAGGCAGATATGGGCTCGATTCTGCACAGCAAAGTTACTGCAGCACAGATAACCGATTGCATTGCTAATGAAATGCGGAGAAAGCTTTGCATCGGCATTGTTGAACAGGCTCCAAAAATCTCAGTTTATAGTGATGAGTCAACAACGCATTCTTCCACGACGCTTTAATGATTTATGTCCGTGCTGCAATCAATGGTAAAGAGCCCCTCACCTTTTTCCTGGACTTGCTTGAGTTGCCTAGGGGAGATGCAGAGTGCATTGAGTCCTCACTGCTGAAATGTCTTGAGAAACATGGGTTTTGCAACAAGTTCCTTGCAGACAATTGGATAGGGGTGTGCAGTGATAGTGCCAGTGTAATGCTTGGGAGAAACTCTGGTGTTTTGGAGAGGCTATGTTGTAAATACCCTCGGCTTGTAAAATGGCACTGTCTATGCCACCGGCTTGAGCTCAGTGTAGCGGACACAGTTGATACAGTGCCAGGCCTTAAGCACCTTGTGTCATTTTTTGAAAAACTGTATGCCGTGTACCACCAGTCTCCCAAAAATCAGCGGGAACTCTCTGCATGTGCGAAAAAGTTAGAAATTGCAATTCTGAAAATTGGACGAGTATTTTCAGTTCAGTGGATTGCTTCTAGCAAAAGGGCAATACGAGCAGTGTGGGAGTCATACCCAGCCCTTCACCAGCATTTTGTTCAGTCCAGCTTAAGTAGTTCTCGTGATGCCAAACACAGGTCTACTTTCAGCGGGCTGAATAGAATCCGGACATCTTCAGATTTTTTGCTGAATCTAGCTGGTGTTGCAGATGCTGTTCATGAAATTGGAACACTGTCAGAAGCACTGCAAAGGGATGAAGTAACTCTGCCACGAGCTTACCAGCTCATAAATTGTTCAGTAAGGGCAATTGAAAAGCTTAAAGAGTTCCCAGTGACACACAGGAAGGAGGCTGAACAAGCTATTGAGAGTGGCTTATTTAGAGGAGTGCCAATCAGTTGGGAGGACTCATGTGGCCAGGTAAAAATAAACCTTCCCCAGTTTTAGCAAAATCTGGCAGATAACGTGCGTTCCAGGTTGTATGCACAGTCTGCAAGCAATAGGTCTGCCACATCATCTCGGACAGATGAATTTGTAGCGCTTACATCAGAGATAGATGTTATCAACCCACACAAGTGGCCAAATGACATTGAGAGCCCATGGTATGAAGGTGAGGAAAAACTGCAAAACCTGTGCAGGAGATTCTCTCTAATTATAAAGTCATATCTGAAGGCTTCAGAGACTATGTTGATAATGGTGGTAATGAGATTCCAGAGCAACTGCAACCTGTTTTGAGGGCTATAAACACACTTCCTGTGACTTCAAGTGACTGTGAAAGGGGTTTCAGCACAATGAACTTGGTAATGTCACCCATACGAAACTGCCTTGGTATCGGACGCCTTTCCTCATTAATGTTTATAAACCTCATAGGCCCTCCTCTGCCGCTTTGGAATCCAATGCCATATGTCAACAGGTGGTTGATTGCTCATCGCCATGCGGATGATACTCAGTCTAGAAAGGTAGATCCTACAGCCCAGCACAATAAAAGATATGCAGACGCATGGGCGTTTTTTAATTGATGGTTTTCAATGATGTAAGCCGTCTCACTAATCACTAATTTTCCATTGTCAAACATCCTGTGGCTATATAACATGTCCCATAATGTCTGCAATAAAAGATGTACAGAGTATCGGGTTGAAACCGTACAGTGTGCACCTTGCATTTTTTTTTATCATGGTCACAGTGTATTACACGTTTCAGTATATTTAAATGTGATGTTCTAGGTAGCATAATAAATGTTATAGCTTTGATAATCACAATTGTGGTTTCTAGCATGTGGTTTTCTTTCTTTTTTTTAACAACGCATAAACTGCTTTTGTTCATGGTGCCCTGTTTTAGTATGCCTCGCTTTCAGCACCTTAGTGGCTTGACTAATGTAGTTATACACCAAACTTCATCCACATTTGGGCTGTTAATTCCTCCAGACAGGGACCTTAAGTCACAGGCTTAAGTACTGAGCTGCTTCAATTGTTAAATCTTGCAATACGTGCAAATGATAGACCTGCTGCTCATGTGATGCCACTTCCTGTGACATCACAGGAAGTGGCGTCACAGGAAGTGATGTCACTTCCTGTGATGTCACGTGCCGTGATGTCACTTCCTGTGAGAATACCCAACTCGGAGAGTCCCCCCACTTCTTTTTTTAGGACTTGTGCCCTGAGTAACTGTGATAACACTATTCCAACTCATCCTTCTCAGAGGACAAAAAACTGCGAGGAATAGAATTGCTACCGGAACGTGACACTTGATGGTAGCGCCTAGAGGTGGGTAGTTCTGCAGTATAGATTGCCGTACAGTGTGCTACTTTAAACATCCAATCAGGTTCCCGACAGATATCAGTGGCTGACGGTTATTTCTGAGGCGCTATAAAGTTTGCTAACTTTTAGATACATAGTTGGAGGTGGCTAGCAAGCCAGTGCGTGAGGAAGAAAATGCCCACATCCCCTCTGGCTGCTATATGAATTATAAAATACAGCAATAATGAAACTTCAGTGGGTTTCTCGGGTATGTGAGCCCTGGTCCCACTGCTCCTGCTGCACTAATGAAAGCCACACCTCAGCACAATACCACACTTTGAATGCCAGCTCTCCAAGTTCACTACTCTGGGGTCCTGTAAACATCCTGTTTCCCCATATTCGAAATTGCCATTATCTGAAAACATCTAGAGCGCTTAGAAGCCCCGCTTAAAATGATCGGACTATGGTATCTGTAGATTAAATTTGTTTTGAGGGCTGCAGGAGTTTATGATTCTTGCTTTAACTGGTGAAATATACATTAGAGAGGGCCGCTGTCAGAACGGGTCGCTGGGGCGAGCGGTAGGCAGACTTGAGGCACTAGGATAAACTTTGAAATTTTATGTAAACTGGGCTCATGAACCCCCCCATCATACGGGAGTAGCCCGAAGGAGCAAGAGGCTAACATTCTGATTGCATAATTCGTATGAAGGGAGGGTAGTATTGTGCTTGTGTGTGTTTGGGGGTGGGGAACAGTATCCGCTGCCACGCCAGGGCAATGCAGTAACCAAAAGGTCGACTAACCAGGGTGAAGGGAGGCTCGGTCTAGAGCAAGATCTTGGGACACAGATGTAAAATAAAATATGAACAAGCTAACAACCAGAAGAGTGGGAAAAAATTAACCAGCAGCCAATCAACTTTGCCAATATAGAACCAAATAGAAAAAATATCAAGATATTTTGCTTACACTTCCACCATTTTATTTGATCGCTTGGGAACCGGATTAGAGTAAGAGAGTCGCTTCTCCCTGTGCCTACGAAAACAAGCACTCCGATTTCCCGAGGAGGCATTTAGAAAGAAAAGCAGCAGAGAGGATGTTGCGTAACATGTGGAGCAGCCGACTTTGGAACAGGGGAACCGGGGTCGAGTCTCCCCGTCAAGCACATCAAAAAAACGAACCAAAGAAGACAGAAAAAGGAGTGCAAGGAAACAGAGAAATAAACAAACGAGCACTAATAAAAGAGGGCCAGTCACCTGCGGCAAGAACCACCCACGGGAAGGAGGGGCAAAGGTGAGCAATTAGCCACAGAAAAGCAAGGAATTTTGATAAGCACACACAGGAACAAATGGCAAGTGAGGGGCGTGCTACAAGCCACTCACAGAAGATGCATCATGTCTCCAGAACGAGACCTAAAAAGAGCAATTGTCACTAGCTTGACTGAGGGGAACAGAACTCTGCACGAACACTGCACTGAACACTGCACAAGAAATTACTTCTGTATCTTCATAGCTAAACGTATCATAATGGTGAGTAAACGCAATAGACAAATTTTAAAATCAGTACTGGTGGCACCTGGGTCAGCGACAAAGCAGAGAGTACAATATAATTAAATACACTGAAAACAAACCAGTATTTCAGAGACAAAATTCCAACACTTAGATAATTTGACGGTGAGAGGTCACGTTGAGCACTTAATACGTCTATGTATTTGCAAAACGTGCTGTTACCCCAGAGGGTCTCCTGGAGCTGTGCAGTCTAAATCAGACAAAGAAAATGACACAGAGACACAACAGCCAAGTTTACGTTTTCCAAAAGTGCGCGTGGGCAGGCAGAGCCCTAAAGGAGACACAAAGAAAAGTCCAATGTTTGGCCACAAGGTAGGAAAATGCGTGACCGTCAAGGCAAGCCTTCTTTATCCTAAGTCCGGGGCCCTGCAAGAAGTCAATTACAATGTAAGCAGCTTGTGTTTTGTGTGCTTCTTCACTTTGCAAGTAACTTCCTGTTTAATAGTACGGAATGAAACAGTGAGGTCA
This sequence comes from Calotriton arnoldi, assembly GCA_963921515.1. NCBI lineage: Eukaryota > Metazoa > Chordata > Amphibia > Caudata > Salamandridae > Calotriton > Calotriton arnoldi. The sequence goes on from CAWUFW010004109.1 coordinate 393,159, forward strand.
CAGAGGCAACTCAGAGGTTTTGGCTGGGTGAGACCATAATTCCTTGACAGCTTGAAGGGCTGGACAGATTCAGGGAGGTGAGCTACTTTGTTGATTAGAAACCCCTTTTTCAAAGCTGCATGGACCTCCATGTCAACCGACTACAGCCTCACTCCAACAAAGTTCATAATGATGATAGCTAACAAGAAGAGGAAGCAGGCTAGTACCACATTAACCTGCTGCATAGATGTGAGATGGATAGCTCAGTGGAAGACAGGCCTATCCACAAAACTTGCTGCTGAATAGCAGAAAGAGTGCACCCAAGTGTGGAAGCAGTTCTCCGATCTGATCTCTTTGATTCCTAGCCCACCAACCTGTAAGTCCATCGCCTAATCTCGGGTTACAGAATTCCTGTTTAAACAGGACCTAATGAATAATATATAAAATAACGAACAGCATTAAAGGCAAGGTAGCCATGACACGGGAACTAACTAAAGTTTACTGGATAGTCATGGAGTCCCCGGTCAAGCCCATGCCGGTTCCAAGCAAGCCCACCTAAGGGAGTCCCAGAGAACCAAACGGTGATTGGATTACAGAGGATTTTAATACGTGACCAAGATAAATGCACTCTTCCTTAAACTGATGATCTTGTTGATAGGTTGAAGATTTTACATATCCTGAGTAACTGTAATTTTACGTCAGACTGCCCTAACAAATGATGGCAAGGGGAGTTCAGCCTTTACCCTCCTGGGGGCACTTTCAGTTTGGTGTTATGTGCTTTGGACAACAAAATGCTCCTGTCGCTTTCCAGTGGCTTGTTAATCGGAGACTTCATAGGGCAGAAGAGTTCAGTTCTTACACTGGCCCACAATCTAGTCAAGGCCAGTGAGTGCCACACATGGCAGGTGGCAGGGACACAATGTATTTTTGGACCTGTATGGTAGCCAGTAGATACAGGGTTCTCCCATCACTGTGGACTAGGATCCTCATAGACCTCAGACCCAAATGAGGGTCTCTGCATGCATTACCGCTTACTGAAGAAACTTTATCAATATGTGAGACTATTGTGGCACGTTTGACTAAACTATCATCAAAGAAATACCCAGAGTGGTGATCTAGGCCCGTCCTAGCCCAAATAATATTGGAAGGCCCGGGGCTCTGACGGAGGCCATAAGTACAGCCTCTGTGCTGGAGGCATTAGACTACAGCAAATAATTCACTGTGCATGCAGATGCATCTGGACACAGCATCGTAGCTCCTTTATAAAAGGGTAATGAGTAGGAGGAATCTATTTATTTTATCAGATTATTCCCTACAGCACAAAGGAGGGTCCTATAGCGAGATAGTGTGTTGCAGTGATTTGGTCCCTGAAAAACTTTAGACCACACCTATATAAAGAAGATGGGTCAAATCCACAATTACTTACATTTTTAATATTACTCCAGTTGGATTTCATAGTATATCGCAAACCTAGCAGCCCCATAAAAATGGAGAAAGTACTTATAGATTTTTCTGCCTGGCTGGATAAATGGTCATGGAGATTGGGTAGAATCTCACTCATACTCTTATGATGGGGGAATGTTAGAAATGGCATCTTCATCTGTGTACTCCAGATTTCTTTTTGGTCTTCTTGAAAACCCGTATGCACTGTTTAAACTACATAACCCTTTCCACCAGCATAACTACTGTTAATGTGTGTGTTATGGCATTTGACAGGTCAGTTAGCAGCTAGTTAGAGGCGTATTTAAAAAAAATTAAAAGTGCACAGTAAAATTATATCCATGCATGCTTTGTCAGTAGCCACCAACCTGACATTTGTGTAACTTTTCATAGGAGACCAAAAGAAAATGTGCAACTTGCCTCCCAATTGTCATCCGTATTCTTTCTCCTGGTCTTAATGTCAACTGGCTCATTAGGCCTATCAGTAATTGGAGCCAAGACTTTTAGAAGTATAATCCACATATATATCAATTGAGAAAAAGCTCATTACTGAAATAACTTAAGCATAACAAAATACACCAACAGGAGTTGTGTAAACCTACTAAGCTATGTATAAGCCTTGAAAAAGACGGTTCCTGATTTCCATGCTTAAAGGAAGAGGTTTTGTCCTTAGTGTGTGACTGTCACTGCTGTGTTGATTTTCTAGCAGAGTGAATTGCCCCAATTTCTTTTTCCAAAGCCGAGAATAGTCCCTTGTCTGGTGTAGTGTATTCTTGTCCAAGGGCTGGAGTTTTTGTTTCTGTCTGGAAACTGCGGTCTTGGAAGCAGCGGAATCAGAGGTTTGCTGATTTAGGAGAAGATTTAAATCTGCCTGCAGTCTTACTTCTGCAGCATACAGATTTTTTCCTTTAGTTTTCTTCTTCACTATGAGCAAAAAACAATGTTATGCAGAGCCGTGGAAGCCTATTCTGATACAACTTGCAGCCCCATAACACTGTAGATTCGTGTTCATTGAGAGCTACTCAGTCCTAATGTAAAATTCTTCATGAGCCCTAACCCCATGGTGCCCGTGTTCACTTGCTGCATGTCCTCACTTTGGCTCTGTAGGTCACTAAAATTCCTACATTGGGGTTGACTGATTTGTTTTAAACATTTTGCCTTTTACCAGCGGATAATATTGGCCCTATAGATTTCACGGATTGATTCCATTGAATTTCTGCCATGCACCCCTTCAACGTTTCAGCCTTCCACAAGTTGCAATCCCTTCCTGGTCAGGTTGTAGGGTTTTCTTTCTCAGCACATATCCTCCCTACATCCCCAAAGGTTACCATCAGACCGGACACAAAACGATACTGCTGTGTCACATACAAAGAAGCAGTGAGAGTGTCACACAACACATACCTCTGTGCAGTTTCTACCACATACCACAGCATCATGATCACTACCGCTCATGCACCTAAACAGCACTCCAGGACAACACCTCGTGTACAAGGTGGATGTCCTGGAACAAGACCATTTGCAACCGTAAGAACTGTGTAACAGGTGAAGGTTTGCATATTATTTTGGAATTACCTTGTGTTCCCCTGCACACCAGCAGATGTAGGCAGCAGGCAAACCAGTTAATAGGTAGTAAATCACTAATGCTGTTTTGATTTTGCATTTTTCCTGAACAATGACGAACTGTAGTCTGTATTGGCAAACATGTTTATTCAGAATACAACGCCTCATCCACCAGCCCGTATCTACTCCCTCATTTACCCCACCCCACCCTTCCATTCCCATTCCCTCAGTCCTAGAATCCACACCTCAGTGATAATACATTCCACATTCTGGATGCGTCATCACTGAACCAAACATAGGGGTTACCACACACCTTCATCTTTTACATTGAAAAGAAAAATGAAATACAATAATAATATATACTTTAAAGACAAGATGAGGCACGAAGAACAAAAGAATCAATGCTAAAACTAAGAACAGTACATAAGACTTAATCAATAATAAATTGTGTTGCATAGAATGTGAGGAGAGTAATAGCACAAACTCATAGAAAGTACCTTCAATATTATTTCCTGTAATCCTTAAGGTAAATTTGTGTCCTCACCAAGCTCCCTCTTCTCATAATCTGGGCATGCTCTTGTGGTGCAACTGTTATAACTGGGTTGTCTTCGGAAGTATTAGCCTCTCCTTGATAAATTCCATCATCAACTACTGTATGACAAGAGGCCGCCTCACCAAAATTGTTCCTTTCTTCACATAGTCTCATTACTACCACTCTCTTGAGAATTCAGATCCTAGAATCCTCAGTCTTGATCACATTGGTAAATATCTTCATCACCTTTGAAGGTTTTGAAAACTTGAAACTATGCCTATGGCCACAAAATTCAGGACTTTTGATCTTGACTATGTGATCTACACTTAAAGATGTTCTTTTAGTACCTTTCCTGGTGTCAAACCGCTCCTTTCCCTCTGTCAACTTCCAAGACTCACTCTTTCTCCACTTCTCTCCAGCTCCTTCATTCTTCCCCCACTTATCCAAGCGGGAAGCACTAAAGAGTTGTTTTTCCCCCCCCTCTAAATAGTTCAAATGGGGGTTTCCCTGTTGTGCTATGTGCTGACAGTCTATAGATTTTTACTTTCTTAACAACTCTTCTCTCCAACACCTCTTATTACTCTTTACCATCTGAATCAGTTCTTCAAGACCTTATTAAACCGCTCGATCATTCCATTTGTCTTGGGATGGAAAAGAACACACCTTTTATACTTAATATCCCTCGGTCTCAGAAATTCTTCCATTTCTCTTAACACAATCTGAATAGCGTTGTCGGTCAGCAGAGTATTAGGAATGTCTTCCCTGAAACATTTTGTCACATGCTTAGTCTCAATACCACTAGGGGTCTTAACTTCTGGCCACTACGAGTAAATGTTCATAAGCACGAACATCATAACATCATCATAAAGAGGGCCTAAAATATCCAATGCCACATCAGCCCAAGGTTTAGTCGATGGATCCCTCAACAACATGGGTTGAACAAAAGGTTCAAGTACTTTGTCAAAATTTAGACACTCCAACCACCCTCTCACCACATATTTTACGTGTATGTCCACCCCAACCACAAATAACATACCCTCAGCCTTTCTTTGGTTGGTCTTGGATATGCCCAAAGGTCCCTGATGTGCTAACTCCAATAGTTGAGTCCTCACCCCCACTGGGGTAACCAGCCCACTTCCTCTGGAAACCAAGCCCTCCTTAACAGATAACTCGTCTTTCACAATTCAATACTTCCTACAGTCTGTCACATGCTGTTCTCACACACCATCCATTTTAGGTACACCACTTCAAATCTTGTGGGGCCACATCTTCCACTAATTTGCTATTCCATTCCTCATCACTGAAAGCACTTTCGGCTATGTCACGCACAGCACAACCATCCAATTCATCTTCACTATCGCTACCTTCACTAGATTTTAACTTTCCTCTGCTTCCACAACAACCAGTCTAGAGAAACAGTTTGCAAATGTATTCTTGGCACCTGGAACACATTCTAATCTGAAATCGACCCCCTGGATCGACAGTAACAGTTCCCTTATTCATAAACACCACCATGAGAGACTTATGGTCTGTGTTATGGTCTGTTTTTACAACAGAATACATCAAAAAGAATCCGTAGGTGACGGATCAAAAGAACCTAGCCAAGAAACAAGGGCGGGTTCACCAATTGGGGTGAAGGCCACCTCTACTGGTAGAAAAGAAAAATGTCTTTTCTTGTGTCCCCTCACTCACCCAGGGTTGCCCCTAGGTGACATGCTTCATCATTGGGGCCATCCCAAACATCTACTGATTGGGGCGTGCTGCGACTTGCGGATTTACGTAGGAGCACTTACCTTGTGAGGCTATGTGTTGTGCAGTGTAGGGGGGAGTGGTGTAAGTGATGTTTTAAAAAAATTACCTAACTAGTGAGCTATTGTTTTATTCCTGCTCCTAGTTGGTAGGGATAAAAAGGGGGTTAATAAAAGGGAAATGTAACTTATGTAATTATAATCCCTTGTATTATGTCAACATGTTTCAAGGTATCCCCTAAACCTTTTCTTCAGGACAACAAAGGGACCAGCCCTTTGTGTACCACTCCGTGCCGGACCTATAATAAAGTGAAGTGAAAAATTATTTATGCACACCTATTGTGTGAGCATTGGGAAAAATATATACATACGGTTGCTTCTGAACACATAGTAACTGTCATTGGGAAGAAAAGCAAAATGCAAATTAATACATACTGCCTGCCCACCGTTCTTGTGGGCAGGTAAAGGCGTTACGCTGCGCGTAAAAGAAGGTACTTCATACTATGGTGTAAGTGCCCTTGAAAGCAAACTTAGTTAGTGCTCAGATCTTGTGTGGGTAATACTACACATGATACCTTAATTGTGAGCAGGCAAGGTTGAAAAGACAATTTAAAAACACTTGTAGTCAAGGACAAAAACAGGACACACACAACATGTAACATAAAATCAATTTCTTTTTGAAACATACTTATTTTTTGGCAAAAGTGCGCCTCATGGTCTGTCTGGGTGGAGGGGCCTGTAGAAACCCTATATTATAATAATAGACAAAGGAATGAGATAATGAGGATTTGTTATAAGCCACTCATTGCTTGTGCCTTCCTATGACTGGTTTAGAAAGAGCAAATGGAATTTAGTGAAAAAGGCAAGTAAAGTTATGTAAATTCCTGTAGGGAGAAAAAAATTGATGATGTCCTGTAGGGAGAAAAAAGTCTTACTGTGCTCAGCAATCCTCCGTCAATACGACCTATTCAGTCCCAAGGCAGACCGCATCTTAGCGTGTCTTTGCCTTAGTGCCGGTATAAGTAGTCTGAAAAACAGCCGAGTCATTCCCTCGTGCTGTTAGAGACTAGAGCGTGTAAAGCGTAGTCTCGTATTGTGGTGTAAACGGTCCACCATGTTGTTGGTAGTTTATGAAATGGGGGTGTGATTTTTGAAAGTCTAAATTACTGATTAGAGTGCAGGAGTACCTTATACGAAAAAAGAAGGACGCCCGGTATTTTGTCAAAATAGGTTGGGGTCAGTATCGAACCCTGGTCACAGGGACACCGTGAGTTTCTTAAATAGCGGCCATATTGGAATGGTCAAAAAAACAATAAACAGAAAAAGAAAAGGAAAAAGGCTAGGGATGTTTTGTCATACTGCCTTCAATTTGATCAAAAAACGAGGTAGAGGATTTCATTGCCTTTGTTCTTGATTTAGATTTTCATAAAATGCCGTTAAGAAACATGCCAGACGTTTTTTTATTTATTATTTATTTATTCTCAGATATCGGGGTTAATTTATCTAGTGAAATGGCCCGATGGTATATTCTTGTTCGAACCTCTAATTTTATGAGAAAGGGGTTGTGATTTTAGAAAGTCTAAATTAATAATTTGAGTGCAAGAGTACCTCGTACTAGAATAAGAAGACGCCCGGTATTTTGTCAAAAATAGGTTGGGTCAGTATCGAACCCTGTTCAAAGGGACACCATGAGTTTCTTAAATGGCGGCCATATTGGAATGGTCAAAAAAACCAATAAACAGAAAAGAAAAAGGGAAAAGGCTAGGGATGTTTCTTGTCACACTGCCTTCAATTTTATCAAAAAAACACGGGTTAGAGGATTTCAGTGCCTTTGTTCTTGATTTTGATTTTCATAACATGCCGTTAAGAAACATGCCAGGTGGGGTTTCCAGATATCAGGGTTCATTTATCTAGTGAATTGGCCCCATGGTATATTCTCGTTCAAACCTCTAATATCCGTGCATAATTTGAAAACCCATCTTTGCTCTTTCTCTAGTAGTATCTGTTCTAAATTTTCACAGGGTTTTATATGTTCCAACACTACCCACCGCATGTCATTTGGGGTGTGTTGTTTCTCGTTGAAGTGTGCCGTCATTCTGGTACTTGCTCTGTGGCATCGGATGTTGCTCCGATGTTCGCAGATTCTTGTGCTCACCTTCCTGGTGGTCATACCCACATAATGTAGGTCACAGTGGCATGTAATTAGATACACAACTCCTATAGTGTTGCAAGTGGTGAATTTTCGCAAATCCCATGATTTTCCTGTATTGAAAATGACCCTTTTGGTGGTTGTTGTGAGATGGCACACACTGCAGTTACCACACGGGTGGTGGCCCGTTGGTAAAGTACTGAGTATTTGTTGGCTACTTTTGTCTTGGGGTGTGTACCAGTATATCCTTCAAATCTTTACCCCTCTTATGTGAGAACATCGGTGTTGGTATGTTCAAGGTACCACTGTTTAAAATCCGCCAATGTTTCTTCACTACCTTTGCGACTTTGTCTGATGCTACACTGAAAGTTGCAATACAGATGGGTCTTTTCTCTTTCTCATTCTCCTGTCTTTCATACGTTTCTAGAAGGGCATCTCTATGATTATTTCGTGCTCTTTTCTTTGCCTTTGCAATGATTTTAGAAGGGTATTTCCGTTTTTTCAGTTTCTCTGCTAGGTCTTTTGCCTGCTTGTCATAATCCGATGTTTCCGTGCAGTTTCTCCTAAGTCTAAGAAACTGTCCAAATGTTAAATTTTCTTTCAGATGTCGTGGGTGGAAACTATCGTACAGTAAGAGGCAGTTTTTTGCAGTTGGTTTAAAATGTGTTGTGGTTTTGAGTGTGCCATCTACTGCATAGATGTTGAGGTCAAGGAAGACTAACTCAGACCTGCTCACTGTGTGGGTGAATTTAAGGAAAGGGTCCTGTAGGTTGAGCCATTCCAGGAAGATGTTAGCCTCTGTTTCGTCACCTTTCCATATCACCAAGATATCGTCGATGTATCTCTTCCATATCACAATCTTTTGGCGATGTGGGTTTTGATCTGATAGGATCTTTTGTTCCTCTAAATGATGAACGTACAAACCTGCCACACTCGGCGCGAAAGTACTGCCCATGCTGGTACCGTGTTGTTGTTGGAAAAGGGATTCTTCAAAACGGAAGTAGTTCTCTGTTAGAGCCCATTTACAACATTCTAGGACCACCTGTTGTGGTGTGTGGTAGGGCCATGCTGATCCATATAGAACTTCCTCTAGAATGTCCATAGTTGCTTTGTGTGGTAAGCTTGTATAAAGGCTTTCCACATCTAGGCCAATCAGGATGTTGCATGTAGGATCAAAATGAAGATCTCTCAGTAGGCAGAGTACTGCCTTGGTGTCCTTCAGGTAGGTGTTAGTGTTCTGTATCAGTGGATGTAGGAAGGCATCTGCAAATTTAGAAAGTGGTTCCAGGATGGATCCGATCCCGGAAACAATGGGTCGTCCTGGTGGTTTTACTACTGACTTATGAATCTTCGGGATTGTGTAGAAGTAGGGTACTGTCGGGTGGGTGTTGATCATAAATTCCCCTTCCTTCTTGGTTACCCAATCATGGGCGAGTGCTTCCTCTATCATGCTTGTAATTCCAATCCTGATCCGTTCTGTAGGATCCTCTCTGATGCGTCTGTAGTTTCTTTCATCCGACAGGAGTCTGAGGCATTCTTGGCGGTATGCTCCTGTACTCTGTAAGACAATCCCTCCGCCCTTGTCTGCCGGTTTTATGGTTATGTCCTTATTGTTTGCCAGAATTTTAATGGCTTCCTGTTCCTCTTTCGTCGTATTATGGAATGTTCTCATGGTGGTTGGGTCCATCTCTCCAACTTCCCTCAAGACCGCCTTCTCAAAAGCCAGTAATTCCACTGGTAGGGTGGCCGAAGGTGGTGTGAATGTTGACTTTCGGTATAGGCCAGTGTCTCCTTTTTGTATATCACTTGTTTCTTTATTTTCGAAAAAAAGCCCGCAATTTTATTTTCCTGATGAATTCGTTCAGCTCACAGTTTAGTAGGAATTTGTCCAATGTTGGGGTAGGCACGAAACCCAATCCTTTCTCCAAAACAGCTAGTTGTATTGTAGATAGAGTGGTTCCTGATAAGTTTACAACTATACTCGGTTGTTGCTGGTGCTCGGTAGAGTCGGTGGGCCCATACTCCTCGTGTGACTCCGTGCTGACTCCAAAGGTTGTGCCCATTGTACCTGTTGCCCTCTTTTCGTCTTGCTTCTTTGAGCCCCTCTGCCTCGTCCTAAAAAAGGAACCAATGAATATTCTGCTTGGGGGGCTGTCTCCCAGTAGGAATACGGTTGTGGTTGGTATTGTGGAGGGCCGTAGAAGTAAGGTGGTGCTGGGAAAGGTGGTGGTTGGTAGGGGGGCCAACCGTAGCCTCCTTGTCCTCCTCTATTTCTCAACCTCCCTCTGAAATTTCGGCGGCCTCTTGTGTTGTTTCTATGCCCATAACTACTGTCAGAGTCATTTGAGCTAGTGTCCGACCCATCTGTGTCTGTGTTATATCCAGGGTTCCTCCCTGACAGGTGATAGTCATCCCTGATGTAAGGGTAGGCCTTCTCGTGGCTTAAGTTTTTACCATCTTTCTTAAACTTTTCATATTTGGTCTCTTTCAGTGTCATCTCAAATTCTGTCATGGTCTTGTTAAGCTCATCTAATCGTTTTTTTAATTCTGCTGGTGTCTGGAAAGTCTTAAGTTTGACCTCTAAGGTGTGTATTTCTTCCTTCATGTCTTGTGCCAGGCGTGTTGCGGTTTTTATAATGAGAACCAGCCAATCTCTTGTGCAATGCCAAGAGATTAGCGACCAATCCTTTTTGAAAGCCTTATCCGTTTGAAAAATAAATGGCTCATTACGCACAATCAATCCCCTTGGCGCTGCATGTATCCTTAGGTACTCGGTCATCATGACTCCATGGATGATCGTTTTTACCTGATTTCTTTTGAGTTCTGTTAACTCATCCCAACATTGGGCTGCTTCATTACTGTCTCTATTTGGTATATCAACAAGAGGGGTCATAGAGGCTATAATCCTTTCCACTTCCTCCTCAGTGAATGTCAGGCCAGTTACTTCTGCCATGGTGTTATATGTGTGTGTTGTCCAGTTGTACAAGTGTAAAAGCGTTTTTGAGAGAAACTCCCACAGCTTGCGCTGTTAGATATCAATCAGAAAAAGGGGGAGGAGGAGGATTGGGCTAGGTTCACCCTCCTGTGTGATCAGAATACATCAAAAAGAATCCGTAGGTGACGGATCAAAAGAACCTAGCCAAGAAACAAGGGCGGGTTCACCAATTGGGGTGAAGGCCACCTCTACTGGTAGAAAAGAAAAATTTCTTTTCTTGTGTCCCCTCACTCACCCAGGGTTGCTCCTAGGTGACATGCTTCATCATTGGGGCCATCCCAAACATCTACTGATTGGGGCGTGCTGCGACTTGCGGATTTACGTAGGAGCACTTACCTTGTGAGGCTATGTGTCGTGCAGTGTAGGGGGGAGTGGTGTAAGTGATGTTTTAAAAAATTACCTAACTAGTGAGCTATTGTTTTATTCCTGCTCCTAGTTGGTAGGGATAAAAAGGGGGTTAATAAAAGGGAAATGTAACTTATGTAATTATAATCCCTTGTATTATGTCAACATGTTTCAAGGTATCCCCTAAACCTTTTCTTCAGGACAACAAAGGGACCAGCCCTTTGTGTACCACTGCGTGCCGGACCTATAATAAAGTGAAGTGAAAAATTATTAATGCACACCTATTGTGTGAGCATTGGGAAAAATATATACATACGGTTGCTTCTGAACACGTAGTAACTGTCATTGGGAAGAAAAAGCAAAATGCAAATTAATACATACTGCCTGCCCACCGTTCTTGTGGGCAGGTAAAGGCGTTATGCTGCGCGTAAAAGAAGGTACTTCATACTATGGTGTAAGTGCCCTTGAAAGCAAACTTAGTTAGTGCTCAGATCTTGTGTGGGTAATACTACACATGATACCTTAATTGTGAGCAGGCAAGGTTGAAAAGACAATTTAAAAACACTTTTAGTCAAGGACAAAAACAGGACACACACAACATGTAACATAAAATCAATTTCTTTTTGAAACATACTTATTTTTTGGCAAAAGTGCGCCTCATGGTCTGTCTGGGTGGAGGGGCCTGTAGAAACCCTATATTATAATAATAGACAAAGGAATGAGATAATGAGGATTTGTTATAAGCCACTCATTGCTTGTGCCTTCCTATGACTGGTTTAGAAAGAGCAAATGGAATTTAGTGAAAAAGGCAAGTAAAGTTATGTAAATTCCTGTAGGGAGAAAAAATTGATGATGTCCTGTAGGGATAAAAAGTCTTACTGTGCTCAGCAACCCTCCGTCAATACGACCTATTCAGTCCCAAGGCAGACCGCATCTTAGCGTGTCTTTGCCTTAGTGCTGGTATAAGTAGTCTGAAAAACAGCCGAGTCATTCCCTCGTGCTGTTAGAGACTAGAGCGTGTAAAGCGTAGTCTCGTATTGTGGTGTAAACGGTCCACCATGTTGTTGGTATTTTATGAAATGGGGGTGTGATTTTTGAAAGTCTAAATTACTAATTAGAGTGCAGGAGTACCTTATACGAAAAAGAAGGACGCCCGGTATTTTGTCAAAATAGGTTGGGGTCAGTATCGAACCCTGGTCACAGGGACACCGTGAGTTTCTTAAATAGCGGCCATATTGGAATGGTCAAAAAAACAATAAACAGAAAAAGAAAAGGAAAAAGGCTAGGGATGTTTTGTCATACTGCCTTCAATTTTATCAAAAAACGAGGTAGAGGATTTCATTGCCTTTGTTCTTGATTTAGATTTTCATATAATTCCGTTAAGAAACATGCCAGACGGGGTTTTTTAATTATTTATTTATTCTCAGATATCGGGGTTAATTTATCTAGTGAAATGGCCCGATGGTATATTCTTGTTCGAAACTCTAATTTTATGAAAAAGGGGTTGTGATTTTAGAAAGTCTAAATTAATAATTTGAGTGCAAGAGTACCTCGTACTAGAATAAGAGGACGCCCGGTATTTTGTCAAAAATAGGTTGGGTCAGTATCGACCATGAGTTTCCTAAATGGCGGCCATATTGGAATGGTCAAAAAAAAACAATAAACAGAAAAGGAAAAAGGGAAAAGGCTAGGGATGTTTCTTGTCATACTGCCTTCAATTGAGTATTTGTTGGCTACTTTTGTCTTGGGGCTTCGGGCGGGTGTGTACCAGTATATCCTTAAAATTTTTACCCCTCTTATGTGAGAACATCGGTGTTGGTATGTTCAAGGTACACAGAATTCTCCACACTCCAACTCTGGGGAAAGATTATTCATCTCAATCTCAACTTCATGGATCTTTTCCTGGCTATTCTTGCTCCTGCAAATTTTGCCCTGTGCCCCTTTCCTTTATTATTTATTCCAAGTTATCTTCCTCCCCGGGAAACATTTATTGTTTGACATCTGCACTGTGTTTTCACACCTAAAACATTTCCCCCGAAACCAGACATTTTGCCTTGTCCTTGTCAATACCACTTCTAAACATTCCTTTGTACACTTTACACTTTGAAATTGTCCTTTCTCATCACAGCAACACAAGCTATGGACTGCTCAATCTTCTTAGCAATAGCTAGAACCTCAACTTAACAGGGCCATCTTTTTACCACAGCTCGTCCTTCACTTTTTCAATACTGCAGCGTAGCATGAATCACTTTCTTGATTATATATATATATATATATATATATTCACTGAAAAAAACACAGGTTTCAGGGACATTATAGATAGGCTGACATTTCACTCGTACAAAACCATAGAAATTCAGCCGTGATAGTGAGCTGAGCTAACTAACTCGCGCCCCCGCAATGCACTGCTGATGACGTCACATATTACATCACTCATGACATGGGTAGTACCTAGGTGAATGCATGAGTGCTAGGATACAGACGGAGGTATTGGATGAGTGCATCAGTAACGCCTGGGTGATTGGATGAGTGCAAGGGTAGTGCATGGGTTATTGGAGGAGTGAATTGGTAGTGCCTGGGAGATTGAATGAGTGCATGGGTAGTGCCGGCTCATTGGATGAGTGCATGGGTACTGCCTGGGTGATTGGATGAATGCATGGGTAGTGCCTAAGTAAATGGATGAGTGCAAGGTTAGAGCCTGGGTGATTGGATAAGTGCATGGGTAGTGCCGGAGTGAATGGTTGACTGTAATAGTAGTGCCTGGGAGATTGGATCACTGCACGACTAGTGCGAGTGTGATTGCATGAGAGCATGTGTAGTGCCTGGTTGATTGGATGACTACATAGGTAGTGCCTGCATGAATGGATGACTGCAAGGGTAGTGCCTGTGTGATGTGCAAGAGAAGTGCAGAAAGAAAAGGAAAGTTGCAGAAAGAGGTACAAGAAGTACAGAAAGAGGCAGAAAGGTGCCGAAAGAGGCAAGAGGAGTACAGAAAGAGGCAAGAGAAGGGCAGAAAGAGGAAGAAAAGTGCAGAAAGAAGCAAGAACTGCAGAAAGAGGAAGAAAGGTGCAGAAAGAGGAAGAAAAGTGCAGAAAGAAGCAAGAAAAGTGCAGAAAGAAGCAAGAAAAGTGCAGAAAGAAGCAAGAAAAGTGCAGAAAGAAGCAAGAGAAGTGCAGAAAGAGGCAAGAGAAGTGCAGAAAGAGGCAAGAGAAGTGCAGAAAGAGGCAAGAGAAGTGCAGAAAGAAGCAAGAGAAGTGCAGAAAGAAGCAAGAGAGGTGCAGAAAGAAGCAAGAGAGGTGCAGAAAGAGGCAGGAGAGGTGCAGAAAGAAGCAAGAACTGCAGAAAGAGGAAGAAAGGTGCAGAAAGAGGAAGAAAAGTGCAGAAAGAAGCAAGAGAAGTGCAGAAAGAGGCAAGAGAAGTGCAGAAAGAGGCAAGAGAAGTGCAGAAAGAGGCAAGAGAAGTGCAGAAAGAGGCAAGAGAAGTGCAGAAAGAAGCAAGAGAAGTGCAGAAAGAAGCAAGAGAGGTGCAGAAAGATACAAGAGAAGTGCAGAAAGAGGCAAGAGAGGTGCGGAAAAGAAGCAAGAGAGGTGAGAAAGAGGCAAGAGAGGTGCAGAAAGAGGCAAGAGAGGTGCAGAAAGAGGCAAGAGAGGTGCAGAAAGAGGCAAGAGAAGTGCAGAAAGAAGCAAGAGAGGTGCAGAAAGAAGCAAGTGAAGTGCAGAAAGAGGCAAGTGAAGTGCAGAAAGAGGCAAGTGAAGTGCAGAAAGAGGCAAGAGAAGTCATGAAAGAGGCAAGAGAGGTGCAGAACAAAGCAAGAGGTACAAAAAGAAGCAAGAGAGGTGCAGAAAGAGGCAAGTGAAGTGCAGAAAGAGTCAAGTGAAGTGCAGAAAGAGTCAAGTGAAGTGCAGAAAGAAGCAAGAGAGGTGCAGAAAGAAGCAAGAGAGGTGCAGAAAGAGGCAAGAGAGGTGCAGAAAGAGGCAAGAGGTGCAGAAAGAGGCAAGAGGTGCAGAGAGAGGCAAGAGAAGTGCAGAGAGAGGCAAGAGAAGTGCAGAAAGAAGAGAGGTGCAGAAAGAAGCGAGAGCTGCAGAAAGAAGCGAGAGAGGTGCAGAAAGAAGAGAGGTGCAAAAAGAGGCAAGAGAGGTGCAGAAAGAGGAAGAAAAGCGCAGAAAGAGGCAAGTGAAGTGCAGAAAGAAGCAAGAGAAGTCATGAAAGAGGCAAGAGAGGTGCAGAACAAAGCAAGAGAGGTACAAAAAGAGGCAAGAGGTGCAGAAAGAGGAAGAAAGGTGCAGAAAGAGGAAGAAAGGTGCAGAAAGAGGCAAGAGAAGTGCGGCAAGAGAAGTGCGGCAAGAGAAGTGCAGAAAGAGGAAGAAAAGTGCAGAAAGAAGCAAGAGAGGTGCAGAAAGAGGCAAGAGAGGTGCAGAAAGGGGCAGGAGAGGTGCAGAAAGAGGCAAGAGAGGTGCAGAAAGAAGCAAGAGAGGTGCAGAAAGAAGCAAGAGAGGTGCAGAAAGAAGCAAGAGAGGTGCAGAAAGAAGCAAGAGAAGTGCAGAAAGAGGCAAGAGAAGTCATGACAGAGCAAGAGGTACAAAAAGAAGCAAGAGAGGTGCAGAAAGAGGCAAGAGACGTGTAGAAAGGGGCAGGTGAGGTGCAGAAAGAGGCAAGAGAGGTGCAGAAAGAGGCAAGAGAGGTGCAGAAAGAAGCAAGAGAGGTGCAGAAAGAAGCAAGAGAACTTCAGAAAGAGGCAAGTGAAGTGCAGAAAGAAGCAAGTGAAGTGCAGAAAGAGGCAAGTGAAGTGCAGAAAGAGGCAAGTGAAGTGCAGAAAGAGGCAAGTGAAGTGCAGAAAGAGGCAAGTGAAGTGCAGAAAGAGGCAAGTGAAGTGCAGAAAGAGGCAAGAGAAGTGCAGAAAGAAGCAAGAGAAGTGCAGAAAGAAGCAAGAGAGGTGCAGAAAGAAGCAAGAGAGGTGCAGAAAGAAGCAAGAGAGGTGCAGAAAGAGGCAAGAGAGGTGCAGAAAGAGGCAAGAGAGGTGCAGAAAGAGGCAAGAGAGGTGCAGAAAGAGGCAAGAGGTGCAGAGAGAGGCAAGAGAAGTGCAGAAAGAGGCAAGAGGTGCAGAAAGAGGCAAGAGGTGCAGAAAGAGGCAAGAGGTGCAGAAAGAGGCAAGAGGTGCAGAAAGAGGCAAGAGAAGTGCAGAGAGAGGCAAGAGAAGTGCAGAGAGAGGCAAGAGAAGTGCAGAAAGAAGAGGTGTAGAAAGAAGCGAGAGCTGCAGAAAGAAGCGAGAGAGGTGCAGAAAGAAGAGAGTGAGGTGCAGAAAGAAGAGAGTGATGTGCAGAAAGAAGCAAGTGAGGTGCAAAAAGAGGAAGAAAAGCGCAGAAAGAAGTAAGAGAAGTGCAGAAAGAGGCAAGGAAGTGCAGAAAGAAGCAAGAGAAGTCATGAAAGAGGCAAGAGAGGTGCAGAACAAAGCAAGAGAGGTGCATAACGAGGCAAGAGGTGCATAAAGAGGCAAGAGAGGTGCAGAAAGAGGAAGAAAGGTGCAGAAAGAGGAAGAAAGGTGCAGAAAGAGGCAAGAGAAGTGCAGAAAGAGGCAAGAGAAGTGCAGAAAGAGGCAAGAAGTGCAGAAAGAAGAAGAAAGGTACAGAAAGAAGCAAGAGAAGCATAGAAAAAGGCAAGAGGGGCAGAAAGAGGCAAGAGGGGTGCAGAAAGAAGCAAGAGAGGTGCAGAAAGAAGGAGAAGTGCAGAAAGAAGGAAAAGGGATGCAGAAAGGAAGAAATGTGCAGAAAGAGGTAAGAGGTGCAGAAACAGGCAAGAGAAGTTTAGAAAGGAGCAAGTGAGGTGCAGAAAGAAGCAAGAGGGGTGCAGGAAGAACCAAGAGGGGTGCAGGAAGAACCAAGAGGGGTGCAGGAAGAACCAAGAGGGGTGCAGGAAGAACCAAGAGGGGTGCAGGAAGAACCAAGAGGGGTGCAGAAAGAGGCGAGAGGGGTGCAGAAAGAGGCGAGAGGGGTGCAGAAAAAGGCAAGAGGGGTGCAGAAAGGCAAGAGGGGTGCAGAAAGGCAAGAGGGGTGCAGAAAGGCAAGAGGGGTGCAGAAAGAGGCAAGAGGGGTGCAGAAAGAAGCAAGAGGGGTGCAGAAAGATGAAGAAATGTGCAGAAAGAGGCAAGAGAGGTGCAGAAAGAGGCAAGAGAGGTGCAGAAAAGTGGGAGAAATGCAGAAAGAGGCAAGCAAGAGAGGTGCAGAAAGAGGCAAGAGAGGTGCAGAAATAGACAAGAGAGGTACAGCAAGAGGGGTGTGGAAAAAAGCACGAAAAGTATGGAAAGAGGCAAGAGAAGTATAGAAAGTAGCAAGAGAGGTGCAGAAAGAGGCAAGTGAAGTGCAGAAAGAAGCAAGAGAAGTCATGAAAGAGGCAAGAGAGGTGCAGAACAAAGCAAGAGAGGTAAAAACAAACCAAGAGCGGTGCAGAAAGAGGCAAGAGCCGTGCAGAAAGGGGCAAGAGCCGTGCAGAAAGGGGCAAGAGAGGTGCAGAAAGGGGCAAGAGAGGTGCAGAAAGGGGCAAGAGAGGTGCAGAAAGGGGCAAGAGAGGTGCAGAAAGGGGCAAGAGAGGTGCAGAAAGAGGCAAGAGAGGTGCAGAAAGAGGCAAGAGAAGTGCAGAAAGAGGCAAGAGAAGCGTAGAAAAAAGAGAAGTGCATAAAGAAGCAAGAGAAGTGCAGAAAGAAGCAAGAGAAGTGCAGAAAGAAGAGTGAGGTGCAGAAAGAAGCAAGAGATGTGCAGAAACATGGTGAGACTTACAACAGTGACATGGGAAGGGTTGCTGTTTTATATTTGGTTAGGCCCAACATTCTGAGCAGTCGGTGAATAGTGAAGCTGCCAGAAAAAAGTGAGTGCAAGGATAGTGTTTGAATGATTGGATGAGAGCATGGGTTGTGCCTCAGTGAATGCATGAGTGCAAAGGCAGCGCCTAGGTGATTGAATGAGTGCATGGTAGTGCTTGAGTGAATGGATAAGTGCAAAGGTAGTGCGTGGGTCATTGCATAAGTCCATGGGTAGTTCCAGAAACTCATACGAAGTAGCCTAATCCCTCTGCCAACATGTCTTAAATCTCACGTTTCTCTGGCAGCTCCCCTATTCATGAGTGCTCAGAATGTTGGGCCTAGCCAAATTGAAAACAGCAACCCTTCCCATGTCACTGTTGTAAGTCTCACCATGTTTCCGAAGGCTTCAATGCGTGTGCCTGTGCCTTTTCTTAGTGACATGATACATAAAAAGAAACCTAGAAATAGTAGAATACCTGTGTTTCAGACCGCATGCTCTCTAAGTTTCTTTACAAGAAGGTGTATGCATTCCTTTCTGCTCATAATACATGACACATGGGTATTCAACAGTCTATTTGAGGGGTTCTGTGACACCTACATAGGTAAGACATGTCTCCCTATGCGACTGAATGATGGAGCGGAACTTAGAAGGTTTGTGCACCTGTAGCACAAGTTACTAACTTGTGTAACGATATATCTGTAAGAGACAGTAGTTAGTGACAGATTCCTTACCTTAGAATATCCCCAGGCGTCAGGCTGGATCCGGAAAGTTTTGCGTAGCAGTACCCTTGCGCGTCGGTAGGCGGCGCCGGGCGGCTCCGCGTCCGTCGTCGGCGTCGTGATCGCCGGGATGACGTCGCGGGCAGTACTTAGGCGCCGCCCCTGCGCGCTGACGTCAGTTCTGTACACGACTTTCCGCGCCAGGAACGCAGAGCCATGCAAGAAGCTGACACAGGTGTCTGAAAAATACTAGGGCCCTGAAAGGGATGTCCTTAACCCTAGAAATCAGTTCGCAGAACGGGGAGGATGGGTGGGGCGGTAAGGAATCTGTCACTAACTACTGTCTCTTACAGATATATCGTTACACAAGTTAGTAACTTGTGCATCTGAAAGAGACACGTTAGTGACAGATTCCTTACCTTAGAATAGATACCCCAGCAATACCAACCCCGGTGGTGGGTCTGCGAACAAAGATCAGACAAGGAAGTCCTGGAGGACAGAACGGCCAAAGAAGCCGTCCCTCCGGACCTGACTGTCAAGGCAGTAATGCTTAGTAAACGTGTGCAGCGAGGCCCACGTAGGTGCCTGACAGATAACCGGCAGCGGAACACCGCGGCCCAAGGCCGTGGTAGCAGCCGTTGCCCTGGTGGAATGGGCACGCAGCCCAACAGGAGGCTCCTTCTTGGCCAAAGAATAGCAGGTCTTGATGCACAAGGTAACCCAGCGGGAGATGGTCCTCTTGTGCACCGCCCGACCTTTTTGGCGCCCACGTAGCCAACAAAGAGCTGGTCATCCACCCGGAAGTGTTTTGTGCGGTCGATATAGAAGGAGAGCGCACGTTTTGGGTCCAGACGGTGGAGCCTCTCTTCCTCTCTGGAAGGATGCGGAGGCGCAAAGTGATGGTCTGCCCAATGTGGAAAGCAGTAACCACCTTTGGCAAGAAGGACGGACGCGTCCGAAGAACAACCTTGTCTGGATGAACAGACAGAAAGGGAGGTTTGCAAGATAGAGCCTGGAGCTCACTCACCTGCCGAGCGGAGGTGATGGCCACCAGAAAGGCTGTCTTCAGAGTCAGAAGACGAAGAGGACAGTTATGCAGAGGCTCAAAGGGAGCGCACATTAAAAAGGTAAGAACCAAGTTCAAGTCCCACTGAGGCATTGCAAACGGAACAGGAGGGAAGAGGTGAGTAATGCCTTTTAAGAACCTGTTAACAACAGGGGACTGGAAAAGGGAGGGCTGATCAGGGAGCCTGAGGAAGGCCGAGATAGCACAAAGATAACCCTTGATGGTACCCAGGGCAGAACCCTGTTGGGCCAGAGAGAGAAGGAACAGAAGGACCTCAGAAAGAGGGGCAGAAAGGGGATCCACAGCCTTTGCTGTGCACCATGCCACAAATTTGTTCCACCTGCAGGCGTATACCACCTTAGTGGAGGGACGCCTGGCTGCCAGAATCACATCACAAACTTCGGGAGGCAAGTCGAAAGGAATCAACTGCCGCCGCTCAATCTCCACGCAAGCAGGTGTAGACTGGACAGGTTCGGGTGGAGGACCGTCCCCTGCTGCTGCGACAGAAGATCCTCCCGAAGAGGCAGACGGATCGGGGGATCTATGCTCATATTGAGTAGCTCGGGATACCAAACTCTTCGAGCCCAGTCCGGAGCCACAAGAATGACTTGGGCCCGGTCGTGCCGAATCTTCTTCAACACTCTGGGTAGAAGTGGTATAGGCGGAAAGGCGTACAACAGACCGCAACTCCACTCGCGACGAAAAGCGTCGCCGAGCGAGTGCCGCCTTGGAAATTCCAACGCGCAGAACTGATGACATTGCGCGTTCTCTTCGGTGGCGAATAGATCTAACCAAGGCTCTCCCCACTGTAGAAAGAGTCCTTGCGCCACTTCCGAGTGAAGACGCCATTCGTGATCCATCATGCACCTGCGGCTGAGTTCGTCCGCCCTGGCGTTCAGAGAACCTGCCAGGTGTTGAACCATCAGGAACATGCCCTGATGTTCCAGCCATGTCCAGAGGCGCAGAGCCTCCTGACAAAGGGTCCAAGACCCCACCCCGCCCTGTTTGTTGCAGTACCACATGGCGGTGGTGTTGTCTGTGAACACCTGCACTACCTTCCCTTTGACAGAGGGAAGGAATGCCTTGAGTGCAAGCCGGATCGCCCGGAGCTCCAGAAGGTTGATATGGAGCCGGGACTCCGCCGGAGACCAGAGGCCTCTGATCTCCGCCTCTCCCATGTGACCGCCCCATCCCAGAAGGGACGCGTCCGTCACAACTGTATGCTCTGGCTGGGGAAGGGAGAGGGATCTGCCCATGACCCATTGCCGGTTCGAGAGCCACCACTGCAACTGTTTTGCAGTCCCCTCCGAGATCTGGACGTGATCGGACAGGTTGCCCTGGTGCTGCGCCCACTGGAACTTCAGGTCCCACTGCAGAGCCCGCATATGCCATCTGGCATGATTGACCAGCAGGATGCAGGAGGCCATGAGGCCCAGCAGCCTCAGGGTCATCCGTACCGAAACACAGGATAAAGGCCGAAAGATCGGAATCATAGCCTGAATATCCCGGACTCGCCGTTCGGGAGGATAGGCCCGAAACTGCGTCGTGTCCAGAACTGCTCCGATGAAAAGGAGCTGTGGAGAAGGAATTAGATGCGACTTCGGCACATTGATGGAGAACCCCAGCGAGTGCAGGAGTTCGGCCGTAGTCTGGAGGTGGGAGACGACTGCCTGGGACGAGCCCGCCTTCAGCAGCCAGTCGTCGAGGTAGGGGAAGACTGAAACCCCTGCCCGGCGCAGATGAGCTGCGACCACCGCCATCACTTTCGTGAACACCCGAGGGGCACTGGTAAGGCCAAAGGGGAGCACGGTGAACTGAAAATGCTCGGGGCCTACCGTGAACCGAAGGGAACGCCGGTGGGCCGGCAGGACGGGGATGTGGAAATACGCGTCCTGCAAGTCCAACGCTACCAACCAGTCTCCAGGGTCGAGGGCAGTCAAGACCTGAGCTAGGGTGAGCATCTTGAACTTCTCCTTCCGGAGGAAGCGATTGACGTTCCGGAGGTCCAAGATAGGACGCATGTCCTCCTTGTCCTTTTGGGCACCAGAAAGTAGTGGGAGTAGCAACCACGCCCTACTTCTGGGGTCGGAACATGCTCGATGGCCCTCTTGGTCAAGAGGGCCGTGACTTCCTTCTGTAGAAGCACCAAGTGATCCCCTGACATGCGGTGGAATTGAGGTGGCATGGCTGGGGGGTGGTCTCGAAGGTGAGGGAGTAGCCCCTTCGGACAATGTCCAAGACCCACCTGTCCGAGGTGATGGTGCGCCAGTGGGGAAGGTGATGGCGGACCCTGCCCCCTACTGGCGTGCCGTGCACCTGAAAGGAGAGACTAGGAGGGCTTGGAGGCCGCGGACGGGTTGGAGGTGGTGGCCTGACCCGCACGCTGGTTGCCCGATCCGCCACGGCGGAATCCACGTCCTCGGCCACGCGAAGACGCCTGCTGCGCGGGCCGGTGGCTGGGCTGCTGACGTGAAGGGGCGCCCTACCGTGGCCACGATAGGGGCGAAAAGCAGAAGGCAGCGGAGGGCGTGTAGCAGAAAGGCCCAGGGACTTGGCAGTAGCCCGTGAGTCCTTAAAGCGCTCCAACGCATGGTCTGCTTTGGACCCAAAAAGACCGACTCCATCAAAGGGCATGTCCATGAGAGTATTCTGGACATCCCCTGAAAAACCAGTGGTTCTCAGCCAGGCGTGGCGTCGGAGCGCCACCGTCGTTGCAATAGACCTGCCCAGCGAGTCGGCGGTGTCAAGGCCACAACGGATAGTGTATTTGGCCGCATCCCTTCCTTCCGCAATGGCGCGGGAAAGCAGTGCCTGGACCTCCTCAGGGCACTGGGGCAAAACATCCGCCACCGAATCCCACAGGGAGTGGGTATATCGGCCCAAAAGACAAGCGGTGTTAACGGACCGCAAGCCAGCACTGGAGGAAGAAAAACCTTTCTTCCCAAACTGATCCAGGCGTTTGGATTCCCTATCCGGAGGAGCGGTAGGGAAGGCGGTTTGGGAAGCGGAGGCTTGGACAACCAAGCTCTCAGGAGTGGGGTGGACAGAAAGAAACAGGGGGTCGCCCGGAGCGGGGCGATGGCGTCGTGACACGTTCCGACCCACAGGAGCCCCTGTGTTGGGCTTGGACCAGGCGCCCAAAAGAACGTCAGTGAGGGCGTCGTTAAACGGCAGCACAGTCTCCGCAGAAGAGGCTGCCGGCTGAAGCACCTCTGTCAAGATGTTAGGCTTGACCGTCAAAGTAGGGAGCTGGAGACGTAAGGCCCCAGCAGCCCTACGCAACACCGTACCAAAATTGGCCCCCTCCTCCGTAGCCACGGGAGGAGACAGCATGCCAGTGTCAGGGGAAGTATCCAGACCACTGGCCTCCCCTAGACTCTCTGTCCAGTCCTCATCATACTGACAGTTGCGCGTCAGAGGGTCATCAGACCCCTCCCAGTCCTCCTGGTCCTCCTCTGGTTCAAAATAAGGAGGAGGAGGGACATTTGGGACCCAAGGTCCCATCGGCGCCGGCGTCGAGCGACGTCGCTCCGGGTCCATGTCCGGAGCCGGAAGGAACTGGGGACGACGCCGCCCGGAGCCCAGGGCGGCGTCGAGAACGGCACCGGAGACATCGGCGCCGGCGGAGGGTGTCGTGAGGTCGACCGGCGTCGATGGGGGTTGTGGAGCCGGGATCGAGGCCGGGGCCGAAGCCGGAGCCGGGATCGAGGCTGGAGGCACGGGCGACGCCGGGGCCGGAGCCGCCGGCGGCGCCGGAGCAACCCCATCAGGGCCCGCGGGGCCCGAAGGCGCACCGGAGGGGCCTGACGGCCCGAAGAGGCGGGCCATGGCCGACAGGAACTCCTGTACCTTGGCTGGATCCGCCCCCGAACCCGGGAAGGGCGGGTATGGCGGGGCGACTCCACAGGCAAGTCCGGGGCCGCGGGGGCGGTGCCGGAGGGGCCTCAGCCGAGTCGCGAGACCGGCGAGGCGAAGTCCGAGAGCGACGATGCTTCTTGGACTTCTTGTGCTTAGACTTACCGGACGAAGAAGACTTCGACGCCGACGACCGGTGTGCACTCCGCGAGCGACCCCTGGACCTCTCACGCGACCGGGGCCTCCGTGGAGCCGAATGCTGGGCCTCGAGGAGCTTTCGAGACCGCTCTCGCAAAGCTTTCGGGTTGAGGGCCTGGCATTCGGGACAAGACTCGGTGTCGTGGCCGAGGCAGAAGAGACACTCCCAATGCGGGTCGGTGACGGACATCATCCGCGCACAGGCGCCGCATCGCTTGAAGCCGGGCATCCCTACGACACCTTTAAGTTTGGAAAAAACAGTGAAAAAAATCACCAAAAAGTATGGTCAAAAATTGACCAGGGCACTGCTCTTCCCGGATCTGCGCTTGCTGGCGCGGAAAAAGAAGAACTGACGTCAGCGCGCAGGGGCGGCGCCTAAGTACTGCCCGCGACGTCATCCCGGCGATCACGACGCCGACGACGGACGCGGAGCCGCACGACGCCGCCTACCGACGCGCAAGGGTACTGCTACGCAAAACTTTCCGGATCCAGCCTGACGCCTGGGGATATTCTAAGGTAAGGAATCTGTCACTAACGTGTCTCTTTCAGATTGAGAAGCTACCAGTTTTTTAAGCTAGGATCTTCAGACGCACAACACGTGTTAGAATGCATGTACAAATAGACACATACCTGAGTCACGAGAGCACGCAGACACTTACACTTGACAGAGTGTACTTCCCATTGCAAGCAGACACCTAAATTTATACGGCCTACTTCAAGTGTACCTTTCCAGAGACTCATTCGAAGTAGCCTAATCCCTAATCTCTCTGCCAACATGTCTTAAACACTTCACTATTCACCGACTGCTCAGAATGTTGGGCCTAGCCAAATATAAAACAGCACCTCTTCCCATGTAACTGTTGTAAGTCTCACCATGTTTCCGAAGACGGACCCACTCACACGACTGTAGAATCTTTTATACACCCACTGCCGCTCCCACACAACCATTCACAAACCCATTCACAAAGCCATACCAGTATTTACACACCCACACACTGATTCATTGATCTATACACACACATCCACTCGCTCACCCATACTGCCACTCATAGACCCACTCACTCACTAATACAGCCATTGACATATCCACTCGTACAGGCATACAGGCGCTGAGACACTGAGTGAGTCACCCATAAAACTACTCACACACCTAGACACTCACCCATACAGTCAATCATACAGCCACTTACTCACCCAAACAGTTACACACCCACCCACTTACTCATATAAATAGGAGCACATACTCACTCAGCTATACAGTCACTGACAGAAGCATGCACTCATCTATATAGCCACTCTCAAATTCACTAACTCACACATACAGTGACTCATATACCCCGTCACTCATGTATACTGCCATTCACATACTCAGTTACTCACCCATACTGACACATGCACTCAATCACCGACACAGCCATTTAGACACTCAATCACTCATACACCTCCTCACCCACACACTGGGCCTTTATGTGTTTTTTTTTTGTTTTTTTTAAAGGGGACGGGGGCCATGCAGCCCCCCTCCCCAGGCCGATTTCGGCCCCGGGGACCCCATACCGCAAGGTCTGGGCATTTATTATTATTTTTTTTCTTTCTTCAAGGAGTGGGCCGAGCAGGCCCCCTCCCCAGGCCGATTTCGGCCCAAGGGCCCCATCCCCCGGGGCCTGGCCATTTAAAAAAAAATTAAAAAATTAAAAAGGAGGGGGCAGAGTGGCCCCCCTCCCGGACCATTTTCGGCCCCGGGGGACCCCATCCCCCGGGCCTTGGCCTCTTCGTTGGGGGGAGCCCCATATGCCCCCGCGGTCCCTGCCGGCTTCCAGCCTCCAGTGGGAGCTGGCATTGCTTTTGGGCAGAGGGAGCTGCTAACACTCAGCAGCTCCCTTTGCCCAAAAGCAATTCTGCTTCGCTTCATGGAAGCAAGAGCATCTTTCCTGCTCTCGCTTCCATGAAGCGAAGCAGAGTTTGCTATGGCATGGCGGGAGCAGTGCTCCCGCCATGCCATAGCAAGCTACAATGTCCCGGGGGTGGGCACCCTGGGACATTGCTGGAGCCGGCCCTGTGGGGTCGGGGTCTTCAGGGCCATTGAGGGGTCCTGGAGGGGGGGCGGTGCGGCCCCCCTCCCAGCAGCGGTGTCGCCCCGGGGACGTAGTGGTCCCTGGGGCCAGGGGTGGCCGCAACGGACCCCCGCATTTAATGCATATAGCCCCGGGAGGTGGCGGTCTCCCGGGCTGCGTGGGGGGGCAGGAGCCCCTCCCCATGCATATTTTTTTTAAATAAAGCCCCAGGGAGGTGGCGGTCCCTAGGGCTGCTGGGGCCTGCGTGGCCCCCGCAGTTAATACACATAGCCCCGGGGAGGTGGTGGTTCCCGGAGCTGCGGGCCCCCCACGGGCCCCTGCATCCATTAACATATTTGCCTCCCGGGACCTGGCCCACCCGGGGGCCTAATTAAACAAAGCGCAGGAGACCGCATGCTCTCAAAATGTTGGCGGGATTCGCACACCTAGCGCGACTCCCGCCATCTTTAAAAAATGCTTTTTTGGCCCCGAGGGTCCCTGTGGGACCCCCTGAGCAGGCCTAGGGTTCATGGTGTTTCTACCCTGCCCCCTCTTCTTATTTTTTTTATCTTTTTTTTTTTTTACCTTTTTCCTTCTGACTCGGTTCAACCGAGTCACAAGATGGCTGCCAACACTTCCTGGTTTGAAGTGTTGGCAGCCAATCAGATTGCAGGCACGAGATCGGGAGGGTTCGCGGATCCTTCCTGTCGATATATGGATATCTGTAAGTATTTGAATTTCTCAAAAACTACTGAACAGATTTACACCATTTAACAAAAAGAGAGCACTCTGGACTAAGAGCTACCTTTCTGCCAAATTTGGTGTAATTCCGTTCATCAGTTCGGGCTGTAGCTGCGTCAAAGTTTCCTATGGAAATTAGCATGGAGAAAAAGCGTTTTGGGACCCCCCTTTTTTCTCGGCCCCCGCTTGACGAATCACCCCGAAACCTGCAAGACCTGAGCACCCCATTCGTTTTGAAAATTTCGCAAAGATTCGTCAAACGGCGCCAGAGATATTGGCAAAAGAAAAAAAAAATATATATATATATATATTATATATATATTATCTACTGGCGGTCGCCAGTAGATAGTTATAGTTAGGACCTATTATCCATAGGAAATCCGCGACATTCTATTTGAAATAACTCTTGCGCCGGTTGACGAATCTTCGCGAAAGCTTCCAACTTGTTGGGGCGCTCCGCTCCGCTCCTACCCTGAAAGTCTCGGGTTGATTCGTCAAGCGGGGGCCGAGAAAAAAGGGGGGTCCCAAAACGCGTTTTCCCCATTCATTTTTCCATAGGAACCTTTAGTCGCAGCTACAGCCTGAACTGCTGAACGGAATTACACCAAATTTGGCAAAGAGGTAGCCCTTGGTTCAGTGTCGTGCCTTTTGCTTAAATGGTGTAAATCCGTTCAGTAGTTCCTGAGAAAATCAAAAGTAAAGTCACATATATATCTATGGGCGAGTAGGGTCCGCGTATCCTGAGCGCACCCTGCGCGCACCGTCCCGATCACGAGCTGCATGCTAATTGGCTGTCAAGTGGCTGTCAACACTCCAAATCAGGAAGTGTTGGCAGCCATTTTGTCCCTCGGTAGAACCGAGGGACAGAAACAAGTGCGCAAAGCGCAAAAAGGGGGCAGGGTAGAAACACCCTGACCCCCTAGGTCTGCTCAGGGGGTCCCACAAGGACCCCCTGGGCAGAAAAAAGCATTTTTTTTTTTATTTTTTTTTAACGGTGGGATGCGCTTAGGGTGCGCGGATCCCGCCGATTAAAAAGAAAAAAAAAAGCACAAGAAACAAGTGCGCAAACGCACAAAGGGGGCAGGGTAGAAACACCCTGACCCCTAGGTCTGCTCAGGGGTCCCACAAGGACCCCCTGGGCAGAAAAAGCATTTTTTTTTTCAAAATCGGCGGGATGCGCTTAGGGTGCGCGGATCCCACTGATTAAAAAAAAAAAAACACAAGAAACAAGTGCGCAAAACGCACAAAGGGGGCAGGGTAGAAACACCCTGACCCCTAGGTCTGCTCAGGGGTCCCACAAGGACCCCCTGGGCAGAAAAAGCAAAAAAAAAAAAGACCGGCATTGTGCCGAGGCCCCGCCCCTCCCTGCAGCAGTCTGCAAACACGCCCCCTGGGGCGTTTTAAGAAGGGGAGTAATTCACCTTGAATACTGGGGGTCCCTGGGGGCCAACTAGCCCACCAGGAACCTCCGGTATGCGCCAGGGGCTGCGTTGCAGAGAGGTGTACAGAGGCCACGCCCCTTTTACACCTCTCTGCAACGCAGCTCTGTGGCGCTTTTTGGAGGTACATGGTGGGCTAGTTGGACTCCAGGGACCCTCAGTATTCAAGGGGACTTAATCCCCCAACTTAAAACGCGCAACGGGGCACGTTTGCACAGTGGTGAAGGGAGGGGGCGGGGCTTCAGGTGACATGTGTGCAAACAGGCCCCGTGGCGCATTTTAAGATGGGGTATGAAATCCCCTTCAATCCTGAGGGTCCCTGGGGGCTAACTAGCCCACCAGGTACGTCCAGAAAGCGCCACAGAGCTGCGTTGCAGAGAGGTGCAAAAAGGGGCGTGGCCTCTGAACACCTCTCTGCAACGCAGCTCCCTGGCGCATACTGGAGGTACAGGGACCCTCATGATTCAAGGGGACTTAATCCCCCAACTTAAAACGCGCCACGGGGCGCGTTTGCACAGATGTCACCTCAGGCCCCGCCCCCTCCCTTCACCATTGTGCAAAAATTCCTCTAAAATCAGCCGAACTACAAATTCCGATTTACTCACCTGTTATCAGGAGAGACCTCAGTCCTGCATCTTTCAGCCCAGTACTGATCCTGAAAAGTAATTTTAACCATACTTACCAGTAACTTGAATTTCCTTCCATAGGATATCATTGACTGGTTTCACTTGGAAATTCTTCTAAGTGTGGAGTTTTGGAACTTTATAATATTCCTCTAAAATCAGCCGAAATACGAATTCCGATTTACTCACCTGTTATCAGGAGAGACCTCAGTGCTGCATCTTTCAGCCCAGTACTGATCCTGAAAAGTAATTTTAACCGTACTTAGCAGTAACTTGAATTTCCTTCCATAGGATATCATTGTCTGCTTTTTGCTGAAAAAGTTTCTAAGTGTCGATTTTTGAAACATACAAATATTCCTCTAAAATCAGCCAAAATACGAATTCCGACTTACTCACCTGTTATCAGGAGAGACCTCAGTGCTGCATCTTTCAGCCCAGTACTGATCCTGAAAAGTAATTTTAAACGTACTTACCAGTAACTTATATTTCCTTCCGTAGGAATCCATTGTCTGGTTTTCAGCAGAAAAGTTTCAAAGTGTTGATTTTCACAAACTACAAATATTCCTTAAAAATCGCCTGTATGACTTAAACGCATTCTTTCAACTGTTTACAGGAGATGCACCAGTGCTGGATCCAGGATCCACCACTGAGTAAGAAAAAGTAACGATAACACTACTTACCTTCTAAGTGAATTTCCTCCCATAGGATAACATTGGTGATTCTATGTGAAAAAGTTTCTAAGTGTCAACTTTTAAAATACAATAATATTCCTTAAAAATCACTACTGTAACCAAAACGCTTTTACTCAACTGTTTACAGGAGATGTCCCAGGACTGAATCTAGGATCCAGTCCTGTGGTTAGAAAAGTAATCCATAAAGTAACTAATTGCATTTAGCTAGAAATTCACATTGAGCTCAATGTTGCATTGTTTGAAATTGTGTTGCCCATTGCAACAACTGTAACTACTGTACTTAAAAGTCTATTGCCTATTTGCAAAGTATTTAAACTAAAGTAATTCATTCTGAGAAAGTATATTTTGTAATGTAATGTATAATGTAATTACAATGTAATTTAAAAAATAAAATATCTAAAAATAAATAGTTTAAAAAAATGTAGTAAATCAGTATCAAAAAAAATAAATATAACAATTAATACATTTAAAAATTGTCATTTACAAAACCTTTGAAATTCACTGAAAAAAAAACATAGGTTTCAGACATGTTATAGTTAGGAATTAGCATTTAAAAAACCTTTGAAATTCACTGAAAAAACCATAGGTTTCAGGCTTGTTATAGTTAGGAATTCGCATTTTAAAAACCTTTGAAATTCACTGAAAAAACCATAGGTTTCAGGCCTGTTATAGTTAGGGTTTAGCATTTAAAAAACCTTTGAAATTCACTGAAAAAACCATAGGTTTTAGGGAAAGTTCTAGTTAGTTGGACATTGCACTCGTACAAAACCCGTGAAATTCCCCCGTTATAGTTAGTTCAGCTAACTATAACTCGCGCCCCCGCAATGCACTGCTGATGACGTCACATATTACATCACTCATGGCATGGTCAGTGACATCACTGATGACAATGTGAGAATTTAATGCATCTTCTCACACCCTAATATAACTTTTGATACACCCACTCTAAATTACAGACTGCCATTCTCAAAACCATACACACTCCAATACCAATAAGTACATACCCACTCACTGATTCTTAGGTCTACACACACACATCTACTCACTCACCCGTACAGTCACTCATACTTACAGTCACTCAGTACAGGACTATCATATGCACTCATACACCTATATAAACACTCACACAATGCAACTCATCCATAGAGGTACTCACACACCTAGTCAGTCATGCAAATAATTAATCACACTCCAATTTACTCACCTATACAGTTATACACACCAGCTCACTTACTCATAAAAATACTAGCACATTCTTACGCTCCTATGCAATCACTGATGCAAGCACACACTCATCCATATAGCCACTCTCACAATCACACACTCTAACTTATAGCCATTTATATACTCCAACACACATATATACTGCCTTTCACATATGTAGTTACTCACACATGTACCACTGAGATATACATTCAATCACTAACACACCCATACACACACTCACCCACCCATACAGTCCATCACAGACGCACTCTTGAAACCATGCACCCAGTGAATCACCCACTCACACATCTATGCACAGAGTCACACACACCCCACCCACACAAACACTGAGGCACCCTTACAGATACTCAGAGAACCAATCCATAACCCATATAGACACTCATTTAGCTAGTCAGAAACCCATGCAGCTGCTTACACAACAACAGACAGACGGATACAGACATTCACACAGTTTAGTCACTCACCCATGCATCCAGTAATACGTTTAATCACTCACTTATAGACTCAGTCACGCACCTACTAAATCATCCATTCAGACACTTATACACCCACTCATTCTTCAATACGCTTTTTCCTAAATATATTAAACATATTTAAACTTTACAGAAACACACAGTCACTGGATGATGTCAGTGATGTCATCAGTGATGTCACTGACCATGTCATGAGTGATGTAATATGTGACGTCATCAGCAGTGCATTGCGGGGGCGCGAGTTATAGTTAGCTGAACTAACTATAACGGGGGAATTTCACGGGTTTTGTACGAGTGCAATGTCCAACTAACTATAACTTTCCCTAAAACCTATGGTTTTTTCAGTGAATATAAATATATATATATATATGTGTATATATATATATATATATATATATATATATGTGTATATATATATATGTATATATATATGTATATATATATATATATGTATATATATATGTATATATATATATATATGTATATATATATGTATATATATATATATATATATATATATATATATATATATATATATATATATATATATATATATATACATACATACACACACACACACCAGTTTAGGTTTAAACATTTTCAATACTATAATAGAGGTTGAAATTTAGTAGGGAGCGTGGTAGCTTTAAGTGAATCGGTTTAGGTCACTGGACGACAACAAAGCAGTAAATAATGCAGACATTAAGCTGACTGGTCCCCACTACAAGTCTAATTCTATAAAAAGAATGACTTGAACTTAAGAGGTTCCATCCCAGGAACAATTCTCTGAAGCTAAAGTAGCATTACTGAAAATGTGCTTGTCATGATTTGGTGCTTTGTGCACTTCACAAAACATCAGCTTCAGCAATAACACTAAGCTGGAGACACAAACCTTACCTTTTAAGAGCCTGCACTCGTCTCTCCTCTCTCTCACTGGCCAGTCTCTCTTCCTCTGCACTCAACCTCCTGAAAAGAATTCACATTCAAAATAGTCATTTATGGTGCCTCTAGAGAATGTAGCATTCGTTTTATATAAAAAATCAACAGAAGAGAGAGGGAAATAAATTAAGGAGCACTCTTGGTCCCCCAGACAATATATTATAAACAACAAAAGAGTGTACCTTAGTAGAGAGAGAAGAGCAAATGTGCAGAATCCCACTAGGTTCTATAGAAAGCCCTCACTCACCAACCTGGTTGGTGACATGCTTCATCATTGGGCCCCACCGGGAGAGGATGAATGCCACCCCGGTGTGCTGCAACGCCAGAGTTACTGCTGAGCTGGAAAAAATGTGATTTGATAAAAAAGGTGAAGGTGAGTTAAAAATGTCTGAATTGTGTCAAAAAATATTTTTTATTAATTTGCCAATCAGACATGGTTAAAAATAAGGCGGTATGGACGCTTTAAGGCCCACCCTAACCTGAGGTTATAAATGTAAAAAACAGATTCTGACTGTAATAGTCATATGATCCTCGTGATTGAGAGGAACCGAGTTTACTATCCGGTGTAACGACTGAATACACCATGGGTCTCGGGAGGGGGTTGGTGGCAAAATGGCACACCGCCTTCGCTGCCAGGCACCCGCTTGGAACCTGCGTCGACCCTCGTATGGCTGGACCCCGCTGATGGTGTATTCAGGTTAGGGTGGGCCTTAGAGCGTCCATACCGCCGGGGTTCACTTCACTTCACCTTCGGTCCTGAGGAATGAATGCCTGAATAATTACTCACACATAGGCAGAAACATGTTGACCAGATCTTAGGGGGACATAGCTGAACAATCTATTCAGTTTCTTGTCCAACACCTTATTTTTAACCATGTCTGATTGGCACATTAATAAAACATATATTTTTTGACACAATTCAGACATTTTTAACTCACCTTCACCTTTATCAAATCACATTTTTTCCAGCTCCGCAGTAACTCTGGCGTTGCAGCACACCGGGGTTGCATTCAGCCTCTCCCGGTGCGGCCCCATGATGAAGCATGTCACCAACCAGGTTGGTGAGTGAGGGCTTTCTATAGAACCTAGTGGGATTCTCCACATTTGCTCTTCTCTCTCTACTAAGGTACACTCTTTTGTTGTTTATAATGCATTAGTTTTATAACCTGCTCTTGTGATTGTAGTTCATTTACTTTACTATCACAATAGTACAATGTCAGGGGTAACATACAATGTATTTAACAACATGTAGCCTAACTGCCTTAACAGCTTTACACACCAATGACATTTTCAAATTTGCTATACAGTGCACCACTTACGCTATGTAGATTACTCACCCCTACAGGACATGCACAGCATAAATTGTAGGTGCAAAACAGAGCCTCTACTAGCTGCTTTCATTCCTTAAATCTTCAATCCAAAGGCATATGAACTCAAAGCAGTTTTGAAATTATTATTGATCATTAAAACCTAGACAGCTGTCCAATACCAAAATACTTCATTGTGATTGGCTCACAGTCATTTGATATCTACTTGGATGATTCATAGCAAGAACCTGAGCTAAGCACATTGTGGTTAGAACTCACCAATCCCTACCCACTGTGCCCATAATACCTTAGTTGAAGATGACAGAATGGTGATTCTCCAAGCTATTGTAACAGGAGAATACATTTTTTATTAAAGACATGGAGGCTAGCACTATGGATTATTTCCCTCTATCCACTACTCTGCAGCACTT
The DNA here is from genome assembly GCA_963921515.1 of Calotriton arnoldi. Lineage (NCBI taxonomy): Eukaryota > Metazoa > Chordata > Amphibia > Caudata > Salamandridae > Calotriton > Calotriton arnoldi. The sequence goes on from CAWUFW010004109.1 coordinate 426,462, forward strand.
TAAAGGACACTCCACTTTAGAACATTGTAATGACAACACAATGAAAATAGAACACTTCAGTCCTATAACAGCCTCTTCCTTACTTCACTCTTCCTCAACGGTTAAGGACACATTCATCCTTGTATACAGAATTCCAGAATGAACCCTTTTAGGACACAATTTCATCTGTTTCTTAACTCCATTTCTAACTTTCCACAAAACAGAATATATGTATACATATACACGAAATAAAATACACAAACTTTGAACTCTAGCCAACAGCTGTTGCCTCATTTTATATACCATACTTAGATAATATATATCTTCAGACCTCTCTTTCCTCTACTTTCAAAACTAAAAATATTAAGCATATACTATACATCCCCAGGGGAGCATAAGGGACGTATTTTGCTAGCCTCCTTGTCTTTAATAAAAACCTGATTTTCCTGTTACAATAGCTTGGAGAATTGCCATTTTATGTCAAAGCAGTAGGCTACCATTATGCATGTTGAAAGCCATTCAGTGCCACTTCTGCCACATGCTTCACAGAATTAACATAAAACCTGATAAAAAATACAGCATTAGACCAATCTGCAGCTTTTTAAGAAATTTTGCAATCTTCCACCCACAAAGAACACCTTACTTGTCATTTGAATATTTAGACCTCTTAGTTGGTTCCTCTCAACCTCTAAGCATGGAGGTGTAGATTTTGGAAGTTTGGGTGTAAAGCTCTGCCCGGATATTGGGATGGCAGGTACTCCTGAAAAGGCAACGAAAGTGGAGGGCTTTTGTTCAGAGAAGCCGACTTGCAAAGCTAAGTCCAGGGCTATCAGAATGAGCTGTGCACAGTCCTGTCTGACTTTTTACTACCCCACCTATGGTATCAGAGGCGGTGGACAAAGAAGGCTAAAGACCCACCAAACGCAGAATGTGTCTTCCAGAGAACATTGAGAGGAAAACTCTAGAGCACAAAACGCTGGGCACAAAGTGTTTTCGGAGAAGGCAAAAAGATCTACTAACGGCAGGTCCCACTGTGCTCAGATGCACCGTGCCAACTCTGATTGCAGATACACTGATGGTTGGGATGATAACACCTACTGAATTTCTCTGCCCTAACGTTGAGAGATCCTGCTAGATGATTAACTGTCAAGGAGATAAATGGAAGCCAGACCCACAACCTCAATGCACACATAGAGCACGTCACCCCACACCTTCAGCTTGTTAGAATACCACATGGCTGTCATGTGCTCTGCAAAGGCATATAGTTCCAGAAGATTTATGGGATGACGCTTCTCCACCATATATCAGAAGCCTCTGAGATCCATCTGTTACAGGTGACCTCCCAAAATGAGACAATCGCCAACACTGTGAAGTCCAGAGAGAGTACTTAGAACAGTTAACCACAAATCAGTGTCACCATTGGAGGTCCTGAGTCACCCCATCGGAGACATGGTTCTTGGCCAACAGTATTGGACCCTGTGCAGAAACAGGTTCTATTGAAGGGCCTGGACGTGTCGCCGAGTGAAAGGTACCAGCAGGATACAAAATACTAACTGATCCAAGAGCCCCAGAAGCCTGAAATCTAGAACAGTGGCTCTTGCCTGAAAAATTGGGAATCACAGCCTGAATGTCCCAGACTCAATGCAGACATGGAAAAGACTTCAAGGTGACAGTATCCAAGATGGCCCTGATAAAGGGCAGTCTCTGTGAACATTGAGGATGAGATTTGGACTCACTAATGGAAAACCCTTGGTTGGAGAACAACAAAATCAAGATTCTCTTCACATGGTTTAAGATTATCTGAGGCAAGCCCATCTTCATCAGCCAGTGGTCAAGCTAGGGGAATACATGTATCCCACTTCTTCTTGAGGAACAAGTTCAGAACTCTGCAGTCTAAGACTGATCTCAGGCCCCCGTTCTTCTTGGAGACTTAAGAGCCATAGCAAGTAATCACCCATTCCTCGCCCAACTCAGGTACAAGCTCAACAATACTCCTTAGAGAGAAACTACAACATTTGCTTGGAAAGGATAGTGGAGTGGTTAGCCATGTCGGAGTGAACACAGTGGGATTAAGAAGGGAGTGCCCAGAAACGAAAGGCATAACCATCTTGAACAATCTGGAGGACCCATAGATCCAAAGTGATGGAGTGCCAATAGGGTAGGCAATGTCTTATCTACTCCCCTACTGGCCCCTAATGCCCATTCAAGGGCATTCAAGGGGGTTTGGAAGAATTGTCTGGAGAAGAAGAGGAAGAGGATTGACACATCTTCTGTCATCACCCCTTGGCACTGCCTCAGCCTCTAGTACCATCAAAAGTCTGTGTAGGCTGCTAGAAATGGCTGTAATGTAAAATCTGTTTAGCTGTGTCTTGTTCATCTTGGACCATATGTGCAAAAACTTTATGAAGGTCTTCAGGTAGCACAGGAAGAACATCATGCACCATGTCCCAGAGGGAAGGACTGTATAGAATCAAAAGGTAAGTAGCATTTTAAGTACGTAGACAAGTACTGCCTTAAGAAAAGAAAAAAAAAAACAAGCAGCTGCCAGAAGAGTTAGAATTCACCTTTTAAGTGGAATCCCATGCCAGAAGGATCTCTGGAGTGGGATGCTGCGTCCAAAAAATTAGGTTCACTAGCAGCCTGTTGGACTTGGCCCTTTTGCAGGGTCATCCCTAAACTTTTTGCCTTCCTCCTATATTTTTTTCTGACCTGTTGTTGGCTGTTATATGATTCTGGGCACTTTACCACTGCTGATCAGTGCTAAAGTGCATATGCTCTCCCTATGATAAATTGTGTTATGTATTAGTGACTCCATGATTGGATGATTGGTTTACTTGTCAGTCCCTAGTACAGTGCACTGAGTGTACCCAGGGCTTGTAAATCCAATGCCGCTGGTGGGCTTGCAGCACTGGTTGTGCCACCCACAGAAGCGGCTTGTAAAATGTGCCTCAGGCCTGCCATTGCAGAGCCTGTGTGCAGCCTAGGGCTGCCATGTCGACTTGGTGAGTGCACCCACTTACCAGTCCCTAAACCTTCCCTTTACTGCATGTTGGTCACCCCTAAAGTAGGCCCTAGGGCAGGGTGCATTGTAGGTATAAGGTAGGACATGCCCTGGTGTGTGTGGCATGTCCTAATAGTGAATTACAGCCATTTTCGTTTTTCACTATTGCAAGGCTACCTGCTCCCCATAGGCCAGAATGGGCAGACTGACTATTACACTTTATAGTCAGAACTGACCCAGGGAACATGGTAGAAAAACGAATTTAGTATGCCTGAACTCAGAATGATAAAATACATCTTTTAGTGAAGTTGGTTTTAACATTCTGTGTTTGAAAATACCACTTTTAGAAAGTGGGTATTTTCTTGCCTAAACTTCCAAGCCTGCCTCTGCTAGGTTGTGTATTCCTTGTCTGGAGATTGAGTGACAGGGGCTGGGGGTGGCTACAGGAGACAGGGTGAGTCAGCGCAGGGCTGAATAGAAAGATCTGCATCCAGAGTGGAGGGAGGAGTTGCACCTGGGTCTGAATAGGGCTGTGCCTGCCTTCCACAATGCTGGCTCCACCTCCTGCCGGGCGGCTGAGCACCCTGCCCCACATTCTGAAAGGAAAGAAGGAGTCAGAAAAACAAAGTGCTCCAGGACTGACCAGAACTGGTTTTGACTAGGCAGAGGCCTCTCTGCCTTCAGAGAACAAAGGAAAACTGTGTATAAAAAGGGGACCCAGACCCCTAGGAAATTAGATCACTTTGGGAAAACAAGAAGAAACCTTTGCTGAGGAGCGGAACCAAGAAGGAACTGAGGAGAAGACTATCCCTAAGCTAGAGGGATCTGACTGCCAAAGGAAGGAGAAAGGACTTTGTGTGCACTTTTATTCAACTTGTAAAGTATCTCCAAGGGCTTGAGAAAAGAGCTTGCCTCCTGCTGAAGTCTCAGGGACAACAGACTTCAACCACCAGCTCCCCAAGAATCCTTTGGAAGTGCCTGCTGCTGTTTTGGGCCTTCTGAAGGGACTGCGTGTCGCAAGGAGCTGGAAGCGCGACTCAAGAGGAAGAAGCGTGTCGCCGTCGCTGCTGCTGCCGTCGCAACTCCGAAGGAGGGTGTCGCCGCTGTAGCTGTCGTATTGCACCGCATCGAGAGAAGCGTCCCCGCAACGAAGAGGAAGCGTGTCGCCGCCGCTGCTGCTGCCGTCGCAACTCCGAAGGAGGGTGTCGCCGCTGTAGCTGTCGCATTGCACCGCATCAAGAGAAGAGTCTCGCATCAAGGAAGAAGCGTGTCGCCGTCGCAGCCGCTGCCGTCGCAACTCCGAAGGAGGGTGTCGCCGCTGTAGCTGTCGCATTGCACCGCATCAAGAGAAGCGCCCGCATCCACGGAGAAGCGTGCCGCCGTCGGAGCTGCTGCCGTCGCATCACGAAACAAGGGTGTCGCCGCTGCAGTTGTCGCATCGAGCGGAAGCGTCTCGCAACGTTGGAGAAGAGTGTCGCAGCCGAAGCTGTTGCCGTCGCATCGCTGAACAAGGGTGTCGCCGCTGCAGTTGACGCATCGAGTCGAGACTTCTCGCAACCTCGGAGAAGCGGGCCGCATCAGGAAGAACTTGACGTCTTTATTTCTTTGCACCAGAACTTTGTCGCATTTCCATCGCTGCAACATTGCTTGTTGTGGAAGCGTCCCGCATCGTAAGGTACATTGACTTAAAGTGTCGCATCTTAAGAACTGAACTGAACTAAGCTAAAACTACCATTTTAAGTACAGTATTGTGGATTTTTGTCGTTTATGGTCTTGTGTTAAAACTATATAAAGAATACTTATTTTTGATATAAAACCTTGTGTGGTGTCCATCTGTAGTGTGTCACTAGATTACTGTATGTGTTCACAAATGCTTTACACACTGCCTCTGAGATAAGCCTGTCTGCTCGTGCTAAGCTACCAAGGGGGTGAGCAGGGGTTATTTTAGGAGTGTACCCCTTTACCCTGACTAGAGGCGAGGGTCCCTATTTGTCACAAGTACCTACCTGTGCCAACTAGAGACCCCCAGTTCTAACATTGGTGGTCAGCGGTGAGGATTCTGGACTTGCATTTGTGACTCATGTACAGTGATTGGTGAACACTACTAGTGAGTGCAGACCAAACGCGACCACATACTGTTTTTCTGTTTTATGGTGTCCTCCTGGAGGTATTTTTGATACCATGACTCTGGTTAGTTGTTGCAAAATGGAACTCAACTTCTGGCACATGTTTATCTACACAATGAAGGAGCTACGTGTGTTTTGCAAGGAAAGAGGGCTGCCTGTGAAGAGAAGGTCCAGGGAGGATCTAGAGGCATCCCTATTTCAGTATGAGTTACCCAGCTGGAAGCCAACACTACCAGTTGAGTCTGAGAAGGAGGAATTCCCTAAAAATGAGGGAGCAACAGAAAAAGATAGCTGGCTTCTGGCTTATGAGCAGGAGCTGAGAGAAATTGACGAAGAGCTGAGAGAGCTTGATGAGGCTCAGAGGGCCTTAGCCCAAGAAAAAGAAATTTGGGCAGCTCAGGAAGTGAGCTTTGCTGAGTTGGAGGTGGAGTCCAGCTCAGATGGTGGCAGCAAAATTAAGTTATTCAGTGCTGAGAGAGTAGTGCACACACCCAGAGATGTGGCGCCTGACTTGGAGGGGGTTAACATACACCGGGAGGTTCAAGGACATGAGGTAGCTCCAGTAGTGCGCAGTGTCCCTGAGAGGAATAGGGAAACTGACGCAGGGATTCATGGTCCTAGTGGTGGGAGGGACACTCTACTGACTCTAGATGAGAGGTGCAGGGAGAGGGGTTCCCCCATGGTTGAAGTCCTGGTATGTGAGTGTGAAGACCGCCCAGAAGAGTGTGGGTTGAGTGACAGAGACAGTCAGATACTGTCTTGCCAATCTCAGAAGAGTGGTGTGGAGTACGTGTGTGAGGCACTGGATGGTGAGGTGAAGGATAGTTTGGTTAACCCCTGTGGGGGACTGTGTGATCCAATTTTGGGAGAGCATATTGTAAGTCCCTGTTTTCCAGAGCTATGCCAACACCTGTTGGAGTGTGAGTTCTCTGACCTCAGGGAGCTCACATTGGAGGCAGACCTTTTGGTGGATTCCAGAGGGTCTGAAGAGGCATTGGGGAGTGACCCTAAGAGGAGTGGCTCAGGTGTCTTCCAACCCAGAGTGGTGGGAGAGGTTCAGTGTAGCCCAGCTAGGTCCCGTGGTAATGGGAGGGGTGTAGGGACTCACGTCCTGTCTCAGTGGAGAAGGAGTGAGTGTGGGGCTGCGTGTCCCAAGGTGCCCGAAACCCAGTCTCAGAGCCTGGATGGTTCTTTAAGGGAACACCAGGTAGGGAGCCTAGGCTGTCCTGATGGGCCGCCTGTTGAGGAGGATCTCCTAGTGTCTAGAGAACCTGGAGCGTCTGTAAATGGAGCTCCAGTGTTTCTGGTGTCTGGCAGTGCCGCTCCAGTTGGGAGGGTGCAGAAGTCCAGAGTGAGGGGTAAGAGGGGAGAGAGTCCCCAGTGGAAGAACCAGTGGGTCAGGGACCAGCCAGAAGGGCTGAGTCACCAGTGAATGACCATGGTAACACCACTTCTGTCCTGGGGGATCTCCCCGCGCTGTCAGATGGACAGGCGTCGGGAGATCTGCGCCAGGCGGACTGTCACACAACACATGAGAGATGTGTTACCCTCTGGGGGGGCATGCGTGCTCCCCAGGAAGTCCTGGTGCGCCAGGCAGATTATTACACAACTCTAAAGGAGTGTGTTTCCCTTGGGGGGTTGGTGTACCCTCCCGGAAGTCCTGGGTTGCCAGGCACAGGTCCAGCCTAAGGGTACAGACCCTGGGTTGGAGGGCCAGGTTCAGGGTGTCCCCCTGACCTGGAGGAAGGGGCAGCTGCTAACAGTGCCCCTACCAGTTTGTCTTCTGGGGGCACCGCTCCAGGTGGGAGGGTGCAGGACCCCAGTAAGGGGGCGGGAGAGGACAGCCTCACCCCTGGCCTCTGCCCAGTCTAAGGGTACAGACCCTATGCTGGAATCCCAGTTGCAGGATAGAACCCCTGAACTGGTGGGCGAACTGTGCAGGACACCTGCCGCAGGTGCCCTGACAATTCTGGAAGGGGGTACCGCTCCAGGTGGGAGGGTACAGAGCCCCAAGGAGGAGGACCGGGTGTGGGAAAGCCCACCCCAGTCTCCAGTCCAGCCGCCGGGTATAGGCCCGGGGCTGGTGGGTCAGCGCCAGGATGTCATACCTGACCTGACAGGAGGGAGAGTGGACAAAGGGTGCCAAGCACCTGGGGCTACTGCCCCCCGCCCTCTGACGCCACAGAGGTTTGAGAGCCCTGAGAGGCATAAGGCCTGGGTCTCATCCCTGACCACTGTCAGTGGCCACTTTGGCGTGCTGTCTGTCTGTTGGGACACACCTGTGAGCAAGTTAAGGTTAGGTGCTGCACAGGTGGTGTCCACAGGTGAGGAGAAGGGTTCCCCATGGATTAGCTTGGTGGGCCCCGAGAGTATGGACAGAGGGATCCAAATAGGTTCAGATTGGCGTAGAACTGGAGTATGCCCCTGCTGTTGCGGGCCAGGGTCCAGGTTCTATCGCCCAAAGCAGGGAAGCCCATCAGGGTAGTGATTGGTCTCCCCTGCGTTTTTGGCTGGAAGGGGGTTGTGTTGGACTTGGCCCTTTTTGCAGGGTCATCCCTAAACTTTTTGCCTTCCTCCTATATTTTTTTCTGACCTGTTGTTGGCTGTTATATGACTCTGGGCACTTTACCACTGCTGATCAGTGCTAAAGTGCATATGCTCTCCCTATGATAAATTGTGTTATGTATTAGTGACTCCATGATTGGATGATTGGTTTACTTGTCAGTCCCTAGTACAGTGCACTGAGTGTGCCCAGGGCTTGTAAATCCAATGCCGCTGGTGGGCTTGCAGCACTGGTTGTGCCACCCACAGAAGCGGCTTGTAAAATGTGCCTCAGGCCTGCCATTGCAGAGCCTGTGTGCAGCCTAGGGCTGCCATGTCGACTTGGTGAGTGCACCCACTTACCAGTCCCTAAACCTTCCCTTTACTGCATGTTGGTCACCCCTAAAGAAGGCCCTAGGGCAGGGTGCATTGTAAGTATAAGGTAGGACATGCCCTGGTGTGTGTGGCATGTCCTAATAGTGAATTACAGCCATTTTCGTTTTTCACTATTGCAAGGCTACCTGCTCCCCATAGGCCAGAATGGGCAGACTGACTATTACACTTTATAGTCAGAACTGACCCAGGGAACATGGTAGAAAAACGAATTTAGTATGCCTGAACTCAGAATGATAAAATACATCTTTTAGTGAAGTTGGTTTTAACATTCTGTGTTTGAAAATACCACTTTTAGAAAGTGGGTATTTTCTTGCCTAAACTTCCAAGCCTGCCTCTGCTAGGTTGTGTATTCCTTGTCTGGAGATTGAGTGACAGGGGCTGGGGGTGGCTACAGGAGACAGGGTGAGTCAGCGCAGGGCTGAATAGAAAGATCTGCATCCAGAGTGGAGGGAGGAGTTGCACCTGGGTCTGAATAGGGCTGTGCCTGCCTTCCACAATGCTGGCTCCACCTCCTGCCGGGCGGCTGAGCACCCTGCCCCACATTCTGAAAGGAAAGAAGGAGTCAGAAAAACAAAGTGCTCCAGGACTGACCAGAACTGGTTTTGACTAGGCAGAGGCCTCTCTGCCTTCAGAGAACAAAGGAAAACTGTGTATAAAAAGGGGACCCAGACCCCTAGGAAATTAGATCACTTTGGGAAAACAAGAAGAAACCTTTGCTGAGGAGCGGAACCAAGAAGGAACTGAGGAGAAGACTATCCCTAAGCTAGAGGGATCTGCCTGCAGTGGTTGCCTGACTGCCAAAGGAAGGAGAAAGGACTTTGTGTGCACTTTTATTCAACTTGTAAAGTATCTCCAAGGGCTTGAGAAAAGAGCTTGCCTCCTGCTGAAGTCTCAGGGACAACAGACTTCAACCACCAGCTCCCCAAGAATCCTTTGGAAGTGCCTGCTGCTGTTTTGGGCCTTCTGAAGGGACTGCGTGTCGCAAGGAGCTGGAAGCGCGACTCAAGAGGAAGAAGCGTGTCGCCGTCGCTGCCGTCGCAACTCCGAAGGAGGGTGTCGCCGCTGTAGCTGTCGTATTGCACCGCATCGAGAGAAGCGTCCCGCAACAAAGAGGAAGCGTGTCGCCGTCGCTGCTGCTGCCGTCGCAACTCCGAAGGAGGGTGTCGCCGCTGTAGCTGTCGCATTGCACCGCATCAAGAGAAGCGCCTCGCATCCACGGAGAAGCGTGCCGCCGTCGGAGCTGCTGCCGTCGCATCACGAAACAAGGGTGTCGCCGCTGCAGTTGTCGCATCGAGCGGAAGCGTCTCGCAACGTTGGAGAAGAGTGTCGCAGCCGAAGCTGTTGCCGTCGCATCGCTGAACAAGGGTGTCGCCGCTGCAGTTGACGCATCGAGTCGAGACTTCTGCAACCTCGGAGAAGCGGGCCGCATCAGGAAGAACTTGACGTCTTTATTTCTTTGCACCAGAACTTTGTCGCATTTCCATCGCTGCAACATTGCTTGTTGTGGAAGCGTCCCGCATCGTAAGGTACATTGACTTAAAGTGTCGCATCTTAAGAACTGAACTGAACTAAGCTAAAACTACCATTTTAAGTACAGTATTGTGGATTTTTGTCGTTTATGGTCTTGTGTTAAAACTATATAAAGAATACTTATTTTTGATATAAAACCTTGTGTGGTGTCCATCTGTAGTGTGTCACTAGATTACTGTATGTGTTCACAAATGCTTTACACACTGCCTCTGAGATAAGCCTGTCTGCTCGTGCCAAGCTACCAAGGGGGTGAGCAGGGGTTATTTTAGGAGTGTACCCCTTTACCCTGACTAGAGGCGAGGGTCCCTATTTGTCACAAGTACCTACCTGTGCCAACTAGAGACCCCCAGTTCTAACACAGCCAGTCTATGGTGTCTAACGATGGGGCAATTCAGCTCCAGCACAGAACATGGTTTTGACCAAGACAACATAATCGACTCAACTAGAATCCCTTTTTTTGTTTTGTGTTTCTTTATTCCGGATTTTACACAGAAAGAAAGTAAAGGAGGTAAAGAACAGTGTGCATCCAACAGAACAAAAGTGTAGAAGCCCATTGGAACCATTACACATATGGCACAATAAAAACACAGTTGGGGCACAGCAATGCAGCAACACCACAGCCTGGATTGACTGGCAACAGGCAGGCTAGCCGGGGACATAGGGAGGGCGGGGAGAGGGGTAAACCCACGGGTCCAGGGGAAGATTAAGGGGGGACAAAGATGAGAAAAGAAGAGAAGGGAGGAGAGAGGAGAGGGAGGAGGAAGGAGAAGGGGGGGTAGAGGAGGGAGGTCAGGTAAGAAAAGGAGGGAAGATAAAGGAAGTATAGGGAGAGACAAGAAGGGCCAAGGAGAAGAAAGCAAAGGGAGGGAGGATGGGGAGTGGGGGGGAGCAGAGGTAGTCTCACGGCGACAGCTGCAGAGCAAGGGCCCAGATAATGCCCACAGGGGCCAAATCAGGTCCGCGGGGATGTGATAACCCAGAAGATCTAATCATCAGGCAGTTGATGCCAGGCGCTCAACGCCCACCGTACCATATAAAGGGCGCCCAGGTGAGGAGAAAGGTCTCCGCCCTGTCCTGCAGGTTATAGATGACACACTCATAAGAGGCTATCTGGTATATGGCTATCCACTTTAATCTCACTGAAGGACTACATAGGTTCTGAGTTTGAAATTCCAGGTTGCAAAATTTGAGTAAGAAGGTCTGCCTTAGTCTCCCCAGTGAGGAGGGGTAGTTCTTGCACTTCCACAATGCTCTTCACCACTACAGCAAAATAACCACTTTCTTTGTCCGGAGGGCCCAGAGGAGATTCAAGTACGGACGCTAAAGTGGTATCTAAGACTCTTTTTAGGTATTCTAAAAATCAAGATATAAACCAGCATCAATATAATGAGGGGTGAGTAAGTTATCCGCATCCTCACCATTTATTTGAAAGTTTTATAGAGCGCGAACAAGACCCAAAGGGGTATCAGAGCGCTGTACAGCTTTGTCGTCAACAATTATACAGAACATAAAGAGCTGATACATTCACGCAGTGGTGCCATATAGCGCTCCGAGTAAAACACCCGAGCGCTGTACCGCGTTGCCGTCAGAAAATTATACAGTGAATAGAGAAGCTAATACATTCACGAAGGGTAGGGTGCAACAGTGGTGCCTTATAGCGCTCCGCATAAAAAAATCACAAATAGAAAGAACCCAGATGTGCATCAAGGAATAGTAACAAAAAAGGGAGCGAGCAAAAATCAACATTTGATGCCGTTAAAGGAGCTATTGAGGACTAGAACAAAAAGAAGGTACGTGTCATAGAACATCAGTGAAAAATATTTCAAGATTTTGGTTAACAGAACACACGAGCATGATCAGCGCATTAACGTTCGTTCATTAGTAGTCTTTTGACCAATTTTTTAAAGGAAGTAGTGGAAGGATTTGATCTGATCTCTGATGGCAAGGAGTTCCAGATTCTTGGTGCAAGTCCGGAGAACGCACGGTTGTACGATCTTTTCTTTTTGAATCTTGGAGGTTTCAAGAGAAGGGTGGACGTACTTCTGAGGTTCCGGTTGGAGCCCGATAGCTCAAGTTTATTAGCTAAATAGTATGGGGTATTGTGGTGTATGGCTTTATGAGTCAGACAAGCAATCTTGAGCCGGATTCTAGCTTCAATAGATAACCAGTTTAGCTGCAAAAGGGCGGGTGAAATGTGATCAAATTTCCTAGAACCCGTTAAAAGCCTGGCCGGTGCACTCAAGGTAGCTCTGAGTGGGGCCAGGCTCGCTTTGGGAAGTCCTGCGAGGGTCACCAGCCCATATTCCAATCTAGGGATAATCAGGGATTGAACCGCCAGCCTGAGATCTTCAGGGGGAGGAATGGTTTGATTTTCTTCAGTGTGTTGAGTTGGAAATTGGCTCCCCTAGTAGTAGCACTGATGTGTGCTTGCATGTTTAGGTGTTTATCAAAGGCGATACCTAAAGATTTGGCAGAGTCTACCACGTGAGGAGTGCAGTTCAGAGCAGTTAGGTGTTTAATCCAGTCAAGGGAAGGAGCTGAGTGATTAGGTGGGGTGATCAAAAGAAATTCCGTTTTGAGAGTATTTAGTAGGAGATGGTTCTGAGCTAGCCATTGTTGAGTTTGGGCAGGTGCAGCATTTAAAGTTTTTATGTCCTCTTGCGAGGAGATCTTCAGGTACAATTGCGTGTCATCCGCATACATGTGGTATTGGATGTTGGCTCTGTTCAGAATGACCGCAAAAGGCTCCATAAATAGGTTGAAGAGAGTGGGCGAGAGTGTAGAACCTTGGGGGACTCCAATCAGGACAGGGGTACTGGAAGCGAGGGCATGATTAACTTTGATCCTTTGCGTGCAGTTGTGAAGGAAGGAGGCAAACCAATTTAGGACCGGGCCCGACAATCCCATCCTGTGTTGTAGGAGATCAATCAAGTTTTCGTGTTTGATGGTATCGAAGGCTGAGGACAGGTCGAGAAGGATCAGGAGACAAGGGACATTTTGGTCAAGGGCTCTCACGGCGTCATCAACAATGTGAGTTAGTGCCGTTTCAGTGCTGTGCCCTGATCTGAATCCAGACTGATGAGGATCCAGGAGTTGATATTTCTCAATATGTTTGCAGAGCTGCGAGTGAACACATATTTCAAGCAATTTCGCTAGAGTCATGCTGCTGGTGACAGGTCGGAAGTTGTTTGGATAGGATAGGTCCGCATTGGGCTTCTTGGGAATGGGAGTAACTTGCCCAACTTTTAGGCAGTCAGGAATCTTTCCCTGTAATAGGGATTCATGAATGATCCTGAACCAAAGAGGGAGAACGGCCGAGATTAAATCTTTATAGAGCTTGGCGGGTAGAGGATCACCAAAATGATCTGAGGGTTTAATGGATGCCATGTTGCGAAGTATCTCAGTGCAGTCAGGTAGGAGAAAATTGTTTCAAGAGGCGTTGTTTTTGAGGTCCAAAGGCGATTGTATTGTCGTGGATTCTGCCACCTCCCCTGATCCTGTGGGCGGTAACTTGGATGGCAAAGTTGGGGTGGTGGGTAATAGCTCCAGCTCCATTATTGTCATCATGACAGATGGAACATATTTTGTACCAGAGTCAGACTAAATAGTAGCCTCCATCCTCTTGATGTATTGCTGCCATGGTACAGGAGCTGAAGCTAACGTGTCCTCCACAACTGGTTGTCTGTGATTGCATTGCAGGATATAGGTCAAACCATAGCTAAAGAAGGATCTAGATCTAGGGATGGAGTGGATACTGGATCTGGAGCCAGCGTTGCAGGGAATACCCGGCGAGGGCTGCAGCACAGGTGGGATACACAGCCAGCACACCAGGTGGTGCGGCCTGACTTCCTTCAGGGGCGATTGATGCTGGGGAAGGGCCAGCTGGCAACAATAAGACTGGACCCCCCTGCTGGGTCCAGGGGGCCAGAACACATGACGGAGGGAGCTAGAATCATCTTGAATACCTGCAGCAAGGGCTTAAAATGCTGCAGAGTCAATGATGTCCTGGGAAACTCGAGCTGCATCGGATGCAGGTTCGGAATGGGATCTGAAGGGTAAGGTGAAGCCGGTGTCAGGTAGTATCATCTTAATGATTTTGGGACCCCGGGCAAGAAATATTTTGGAATCCCCTATTTGGAACAACTGTGTGTTTTATAACCCATTTTTTTTTGCTAATTCAAGCTCTATGTTGTCTAACAATATTGAACTATAGTTTTAAGGTTAAGATACAAAAATACACAGAAGAGAGCTATAGAGAAAGGCCACTTTCCCGGGGTTGGGGGAGGACGCTGAAGAGCCTTACTTACTTTTCCTATACTTCTTTTTAGACTTGTCCCTCAGTTTCACCTATGACTTGCTTGACAACAGTGAGCTGGACTGGGACTAACTTAGTGACTTGGATTGGGTGGACCCAGCCTTTGGTGCTCAGCAAGGGAAAGTTAGGCTTCCCGCTCCCTGATGGCTTTGGGGTGTATTAGGAAGCATTTCTTCAAAGCCATGGAGCCATGTCTGGTGCTGAAGGACCAGGGGCAGACGTTGTGCAGATTCATAACAGACACCTGCTTCCAGCAGAAACACGAAATCCATCTTCTTCAGAGGTGGCATCCTTGCACACTGCCGAGAAATTTTAAAAGTTAAAAAAGACTTTAGTAAGTTCAAAAATAGCTAGAAGTGGACCTGTAGATGAGCGTGAACGGTGTTGAAAAAAAATTAACTGATGTCAGCGCACAGTGGAGGGCCAAAGTAGAGATGGAGGCCGGTGGCACACCTGCTGTCACAATTTCTTTTTTTTGGGGTGGGGGGTAGATTTATATAGCTCGAACTGGACCCGAAGGTATCAGAGCGCTTTACATAGACGGACACATTCATTTTTTAGACACGGGGAGATTAAGTGAGTTGCCCAGAATCACAGGATGTTGAGCGTCCCTGCCGAGACTCGAACTCGGTTCCCCAGCTTCGAGGTCGACCGCTTTAGTCGTTAGTCCACATCCTCTCCCAATTGCACAGCTATCGAGATCTAATTTGTTTCCTGAGAATGCTCAGGTGAGGAATGTACGGATAGAAGTATCAATCAGAAGTTATTTTTAAGAATGGAAGTGTTAGGTTTTATTTTCACGTCTTTTGAAGGAAACCTGTTTTTAGAAAGTTGGATTGCATTGAAGGAGGACCACTTAGTAAACAGAGTTTCATCCCAATCCACTGATAATCTGCCAGAATTCAGAGATATTTTGAAATGTATGCTCCTAGGAAAGGTCGAATGCATCAATCATAAAAGATCATGAAATTATTTTATTTCATTATATTCAAGAGTAACTGTGCTGAAATCCTTCAAATTAATTCGCAGATGTGCCTTGTCAAGACTGAAAATGTTGATTCTGCTAAAAAACAAAAAAAAAGGAGAAACGTTTAATAAAAAACAACAACATTTCGTAACCTCTCAATCGTAGTTATGGTGCATCATCTTCAGCGCTGGACTATCAGGTGTCTTTTACAGGATAACTGGTGCCATCTAGTGGCCATAGGGATATGAACTGTCTGGAATTTGAAAACTTATTTTCTGAAAAATATATCCTCCTCTTTAGATTACTATACTGATAACGTTATCCCTTTGTTCTTTTGCACTACTAAGGGGTTCTGGCCTTGAAATAAAGTATTCGGTAAAGTATTCAAATAATAAAAAAAAAAGACAACACGGCTTAATGCAAAACAGATCATGCTCCCTCCTTACAAAAAAAATAATAACTCCTACTCAAATCCTCAAGCCTTTTTCAGCCATTTTTATCATACAGGCGTACATCATGCTGTTGGTTGGCACTAACATATCAGTTATTCGTATCGCTTCACAGCATATCTGATGGTAGTGGGATGAATTTCGAAAATTATTTTGAGGTTTCCGGAGGCTGCGTATGCGTGGGAAGAAGCAGTGTCACTACTGGAAGGCGCCCTCGGCATATAGGAGAGGGGCGCCTAAAGTCGCTCCACGGGCAGGAGCCAAGGTGGAGAGTCCTTCATCGGTGTTGCCTCAAAGGAGGGTCGTCTCTGACATCATTGAGTTGTGCCCGCCGGGGGTTGCAGCATATAAGGCCTCGCAAGGCGAAGGATCAGCCTCTATTCGATTCGGACTCGCGCTCGGATCACGACTCTCTCTCCGCACCGCTCCTCCTGGGTGCTGGGCCTGTGTCTCCCTGGCTTGCCTGGGGCCAGGCTGAGCGCCGAGGGTGGCAAGTGAAGGGAAGGGCTTGGATTATTATCCAGCTGGCTCCTCTTGGGTGCTGGGTCGCGTCTCCCTGGCTTGACCGGGGCCAGTCTGTGCACCAGAGAGGGGAAGGGCTGAATACCAAATATTGAAAGGACTTTCCCCAGACCTACCTAGGTGCTGGGCCTGCGTCACCCTGGCTTGACCGGGGCCAGGCTGCGCACCGCGGTGGTGAAGGGCTGATAAGTCCAAACCCTCTGTGACTGGATCCTAAGGCTGGGCCTTCGTTCTCTGGCTTGCCCAGAGCAAGGCTGCGCTGAGGGGGAAGGAAACCTAAGGGGAAGGGCCTCCAAGTGATGCTACGGTCAGCTGTAGGACCACCAGACAGACCAAAGGGACAGCAACCAGAGAAGCAACTGAGCTAAAATATCTGAACTAAAATATCTGAGCTAAAATTTCTACGCAAGGAGCTCCACTCCAGCCCCACCAAAGCATCACCAATGATGAACACAGAAGCCATGGCAAACCGAATCGACGCCAACAATGACAACATGGAATGGCACACAAAGACAAAGAGAGGACACGATTCGTGCCCAAATTCACCGGAAAAAGCCACAAAGCTTGCATGCGCACCTGCCAGAAGCTCTGCCAGGTTCTTCAAAATGTCCATGACTGTGATGCCAACCCTCAGGACCACGAGACGGCTGAAGCAGAGACCTCTTCAGGCCCTACAAAGCGACTGCGGATCCCTCCAATCATCCTGAAGAACTTAGCCACTCACAAGGACCTCGTGGAGCTACTGGAGTAACACTGCACCTCCACTTTCACAATCAAGCCCCTGTAGGACCGCGCCAAGATCATGCTCACCACACCAGAGGACTACAGGAGTGTGACCAGCATGCTTACGGACCAGAAAATGGAATACCACACCTTCTCATTGACAACTGCAAAAGCCCAGCGCTTCGTAATACGGGGACGCCTAGTAAACGCATCCCTTGGGCACATCACTCAGGACTTAGCGGAACTTGGACTTCCAGTTAAAAATATTGCACAGATTGCCTCACCGGCAGGCAATAACAAGAAATTTCCCCTGGTCGTCGTAACCCTGTCAGCAAGCCATGATGGGAAACCAGCAGATCTCTCAGCAGTCACACGGCTCTGCAGCTGCACCGTCACCACAGAAGCACCTAGGGGGAAACGGGGCCCAGTCATGTGCTACAACTGCCAACGCTTGGGGCACTCCTCTGCCTTCTGCCACCAGAAGCCAAGGTGTGTACGCTGTGGAGGTGAGCACACCCCCAAACAATGCACCAGGAACAGAGAAACAGAATCAGCGATATGTGCAAATTGCACAGGAAACCACCCAGCAAGCTATCGCGGCTGCAGAAGGCAAAGAAGGATGAACCAAGCAAGCCCCCGCAACCACAAAAGTCATCTCGACACTCACCAGCAACAGACCAGGGTCAAAGGAAGACATACAACCACAAACTCGCATTGGCACACAGGATCCCAACCTGAAATCCAACCAAAAGCCATAGCGAAGCGTGTGTGGATGGGACGGACATACGCAGAAGGTACAGGACCCAAATGAGACAGCCCACCACCAACGACAACTGCCCCGGCATCATCCTGTGAAATAGGCACAGCCATCAACTGGCAGGAACTCATTGTGAAGATTGCGAAAGTAGTCGCAGACATGAACATCCACCCTGTGGTGACAATGGTGGCGAACCTCATCTCCGGACTTTCCCACGGTGAAGAAAACAACCGCCATGGCAGCCAAATCTAAAGGCAACTCCCTCTTCCTGATGTGGAATGCCCACAGCATTCAGAAGAAAACTGTGGAACTCCTGCACCTGATGGAAAGCATGGATGTGAGTATAGCGCTTATCTCTGAGACCCATCTCCAAGGAAGCCAGAAGCTCAACTTAGCAAACCACAGGGTGTACCGCACAAATCGCACCACTGGAGCCAAGGGCGGAGGAACAGCAGTGATCGTCAGCACAAAAGTGAAGCACCACGAGATTGCACTACCACTAGTGGGGAGTATTGAAGCAACTGGTATACAGATTCAGACATCTGCAGGCCCTCTACCGTTGATTGCTGCCTACTCACCGCCCCCCAGCCAAGCTATGCCCAAAGGACCTGGATGCTTTACTGGACCCCAGCATCCCAACATTATTTGGAGGCGACCTTAATGCCAAGCACCAGTGCTGGAACTCTCGCACTGCAAACAGGAAAGGACACGCTCTACTTGCCCACTCAAGGGAGAAGGACTTTGTAGTGGCTGGCCCAACTCACCCAACACACTATCCAAGCTATGTACTGCATAAACCGGACGTTCTAGACATAGTCGTCATGCACAGTCAATAGAGTTGGAAACCTTAACAGCGATGACGTCTGACCACAACCCAGTGTTGATCACAGTTGGAGACGTGCTTGAAAACCAGCAACGGGGCACCGGGCACAACTACAAGGCAGACTGGAACCTATACAAGAGAAGCCTGGAGGAGACACTGGTCCCTTGTCCCTTATGCTGCATTGAAGACATTGACCAGGCGGTTCACCACTTCACAGCTGCAGTCCACACTGCTATTTAACACAGCGTCCCTCAGCAGAAACTCCAACGCTGCTCCATCTACGACCTCCCGAATGGCATCAAGAAGTCGATAGCCGACAAGAATAGAGCTCGGAGACAGTGGCAAAAGTATTGCACCCCGGATCTGCTGAAGAAGTACAACGAGCTGACAAGACAGCTGAAGATGCAAATAAGCAAGCACAGAGGAGAAAAATGGGAAGCAGCTACAGCTAACTTGAAGGACTCAGACAACTCTCTCTCTGGAGAATGACCCGACGCTTGACTGGGAAGAAGGAACCAAACCCACCGATACAAGGAAAGACTCACCTGGCATGCAGCAACAGGGACAAGGCTGAGGTCTTCGCTGACACGCTGCAGGCATCCTTCAAAGCAGGAGTTAATCAACTTATAAAACACAATATATTTCACATTTGGACAATTTTAGAGAAAATAGGTGCATCCAGGATGGGGTGGTAAGTGCATGGGAGGGATTTGTGATAGTGATGTGAGGAGGGAAGGTAGTGCGTATATATACATCAGCAATCAATATTTACAACCTATCCAGCCAGAACGACTGGCCTGCACATATATGACAAATCATAACAAAATAAATGCAGATATCAAATCTCTGTCATCCATGTTTGACAATGAAACAAAAGAACCGTCAACGTTTCGACCCCTATTGAAAACAGGAAATTTTGCGCCTTGGGGGTGGGGTCTTCATCAGGACTGAGTTGAAGGAAGGGGGAGGCACCTAAGGACAATGGGATGAGGTTAGTGAGGTGATGTATTCTAGGTGAACATATCGTTAGGTTATCATTTGTAGGTTTATTTACCAATAAAAATCAGTGTGATCACTTCAGGCTGAAGATATGGAAGCTGGGCATCAGACGCTCCTATAGGGGAAATAGAGACAGAGACGAAACCCCTAGGATATAATTTACATACTAGTAGAGTGAGGAGTATATAAACAGAGCCAAAGCTCACAGAGACTTACTCAGGATATTCGCAGGTATTCGTGGGTTAGATTGCGAGGGCCACGGTTGATTAGTAACCTGTGGCTAAAAGGAAATACAATCGGTGTCAAAAAAACTGTTTCTGAAACGAACCAACTAAAGGTGAATACACTGCATTGGCCACTAATTATATGCCGACAAGGGCGGGGCTATTGTGGTCCAAGACATCGATGCCTACAAAAGAGAGATCTACTCCCAACTGCGAGATGGAGTCAGCTATGCTAAGTTGAATTACGACCCGAAAAAGATGATCAGTACCATAATCTTACGGACTACTGAAAAAGGCAAGGAGGCAGGCTTCCTATCAGATTTGTAATTTCAATACCTTAACCAAAAACAGCCCAGTTTGCCCACTGTCTACACCTTACCCAAGGTCCACAAAAATCTGGAACAACCCCCGGGTCAGCCGATTGTATCCGGCTGCGGCTCGGTACTTGAATCACTCTGCAAATATATAGACTTTTTCCTGAAGCCACTAGCGGAAAAGACAGTCCTACCTTCGTGACACCATGCAGGTGATCAATTTGGTTGATGGCATGGCTTTTTATCCTGACTCCCAAATCTTGGTCACATTGGATATCGTCTCCTTGTATACGAGTATCCCCCAACGCCATGCCCTTGAAGTCATACAAAAATCTCTGGACAGAAGACTGCTACCTGCATTAGTTCCGACGGAGTTTATTCTACAATTGCTGGAAATAGCTATGACACAAAACTTCTTCTATTTCCAGGGGGACCACTTCGTACAGACTAATGGAGTTGCGATGGGGGCGAGCTTCGCTCCGGATTTGGCTATCCTGTACATTGATTATTTTGAAGAAGAATTTGTTTATAATAATCTGAACCCCTTTAAACACCAGGTTACATACTGGAAGCGTTACATAGATGACGTCTTCTTGATCTGGATTGGAAACGACTGTGAACTCCAATCTTTCTTCGACTGGCTAAATGGTAGATCACCAGACATCAAGTTCACCATTCACATGGATAAACGAACCATTGACTTCTTGGACATAACAATTAAGCAGCTGACCTTTACCTGTAAACCACGCTCTACCGAAAACCTACTGAAAGGAACACCCTACTACGATATGGTAGTCACCATCCACACGGATTACGGGACAATCTGCCTTTCGGGCAATTCCTGAGGATCAGAAGGAACTGCACACGAAAGGAAGACTTTTTCGCAGAATCGGATGATCTTATCCACAGGCTGATAGAACGAGGTTACCCTAGGCGAATGGTCAAGCGAGCCAGAAAACGGCCTGGCACAGCCAGAGGGAATCACTACTCACACCTAAAGAACGTCCTAATGACCATCTGGACAGATTGATTTGTGTAACAACCTTTAACACCAGGAGTAATGAAATCAGGCATATTGTTAACAAACACTGGCAATTGGTGGCAGACGATCTGCAGTTACAAACCCCACCATGCACTCTTTTAAGAAGGGTAAGAACGTCCGTGACCATGTGGTTCGATCATTCCTTGAGCCCACGCCCCAACCTACTATTCAATCTATGTGGCAACTTCTGTTGGTAACAGGTCATCACAAATGTGGTAACTGCAGGGCGTGTGGCATGACAATTGAGACGAAAAAGTTCACCTACAACAACTGCTCAACTGAATTGAAAACCCACACTAACTGTAACACAACTAATGTAATTTACGTCATTCTTTGTCCTTGTGACAAAATCTCAAAAGGCAAAGGTACGTGTATTGCAACAATGCAGCAGGATCAGGTGCGCCACAGCAGGGGCACCCCTAGTCGAACACTTTCAAAGATTGGACCACCCCCCAGAATCCATCAGATGGCTAGTGATTGAAGAAGTCAAACTGGGCATAAGGGGAGGCGACATTGGCTCCATACTGAATGTTCGTGAATGTAAATGGATGGATTTGTTCAACTCTGTCCACAATGGCCTTAACGAAATGGATGTAACTTATGCCCAACTCTCTGTGCTGAATGGTGATTAGAAGATGCAGAATACTCCCTCTTATACACTCATATCACCGGGGAGTTTACATACCATTAAAAAGTTTTTAACCACCCCTTCTCAAAATGACACACCCCTTTTCCTCACCCAGATTGTACGCCAGTATTCCTTAATGGATAGTCAATTGTTGTACGTCTCAAATGACACGATCCCCAGGGTGCTTCTGTATACCTGGGAACAATAATACATTATTGATAATGTATTGCTGTATATCTTAAATGACACTACCCTCTGGGTGCTTCTATATACCTGTGAGCAATAATGTGTATATCTAACATGTAGTACAACTACTTAGGCATAATACATGATTATTCATTTATTTATGTTATTGTTTCATTTTACATTTTTCCCGATATGTGCTTTGACTCATAAAAGTGCACAAAATGTTGTAGGAATTGTCACTACATTCGAACAAATGCCTCTATGGTTTATCACACTCACACAAATCATGGTGTCTTTGTTTATTAACAATTATTTGACAATAACGTGCGCTGCGTTTTGCAGACAGAAAAGTATTGACGTCAGTGAAAGGGAAGTGTGTTCCATTATGACTTCACCGAGTCATCACCCCCAGGCGATTAGTCGTAAAACTTTCATTCAGGAATAAACGTGACGTACGGGCACGCCGCTTCCTCTGCATTTAATTGATGGAGTTGACAGGGACGCGTTGTTAGCTGCCAAACCGGTTTCTGTCAGCAGCCCGCAGGTATGTTCTAACGCAGGGCTCACTTTCCTCATCTGGAGTTTAGACTTTGTTAAGTGCGGAGCTTCATGTAACGTGCTTTTTTAAAGGCTATTTACATTTAGGTCATTTATAGCCAGTTTGCCTTTATTCATCTGGCAATTAGATTTTGTACAGTATGGAGCTTCGTATAACGCGCATTTAAATAGCTTTTTGGGCATTTAAGCAGTTTATCTGAAACACGCTGATATATATCCTGGATTTGTTAAGTTTCACGGCATTCTGATTATGCAAGCTGTACGTTTGGCATTAGTCATGGGCGGTGCCTCTTGAGCTTTTTATGCCGCATGCCTGACCTATTAACCTTTAGAATATGAAGTCCTGTTTTCTGATATCTTCTCAGCATCTGTTAGACGCACAGAGCTTTTCTCTGGCATTTAATTTAAATTAGCTCAAC
Organism: Calotriton arnoldi; assembly: GCA_963921515.1. Classification (NCBI taxonomy): domain Eukaryota; kingdom Metazoa; phylum Chordata; class Amphibia; order Caudata; family Salamandridae; genus Calotriton; species Calotriton arnoldi. The sequence goes on from CAWUFW010004109.1 coordinate 448,961, forward strand.
AAGACGACGTTAAACACACCACCTATGCTTGTACCATTTGTTTCCGCTACATTTTAAGCCCAGTCAGGCATGTAATTAGTGGCCAATGCGGTGTATTTACCATTTGTTTTAGCCATATTTTAAGCCCAGTTAGGCATGTAATTAGTGGCCAATGCAGTGTATTCACCTTTAGTTGGTTCGTTTCAGAAACTGTTTTTTTGACACAGATTGTATTTCCTTTTAGCCACAGGTTACTAATCAACCGTGGCCCTCGCAATCTAACCCACGAATACCTGCGAATATCCGGAGTAAGTCTCTGTGAGCTTTGGCTCTGTTTATATACTCCTCACTCTACTAGTATGTAAATTATATCCTAATGGTTTCGTCCCTGTCTCTATTTCCCCTATAGGAGCGTCTGATGCCCAGCTTCCATATCTTCAGCCTGAAGTGATCACGCTGATTTTTATTGGTAAATAAACCTACAAATGATAACCTAACGATATATTCACCTAGAATACATCACCTCACTAACCTCATCCCATTGTCCTTAGGTGCCTCCCCCTTCCTTCAACTCAATCCTGATTAAGACCCCCACCCCCAAGGCGCAAAATTTCCTGTTTTCAATAGGGGTCAAAACGTTGACGGTTCTTTTGTTTCATTGTCAAACATGGATGACAGAGATTTGATATCTGCATTTATTTTGTTATGATTGGTCATATATGTGCAGGCCAGTCGTTCTGGCTGGATAGGTTGTAAATATTGATTTCTGATGTATACATACGCACTACCTTCCCTCCTCACATCACTATCACAAATCCCTCCCATGCACTTACCACCCCATCCTGGATGCACCTATTTTCTCTAAAATTGTCCAAATATGACATATATTGTGTTTTATAAGTTGATTAACTCCTGCTTTGTGATGAAATAAAATCACAACCATTGTTGGTACAATTTCATGGTGATGTTTAATGTTGATTAATTAATCAAGGATCTTTTTCTGTAATTGTATATGTTTAGACTGTTCTCCACTGTGACACTAACTTATGTATCACATTGTACCCGAGTCCAGTGGCTTATCGGGTTACCCCATTGCTATATAACTCTCGCAGGCATCCTTCAGGCCTAACCAGGGAAGTAAACTGGCAGCAGAAGTCTAGCAAGAGGTCGCTAAGCACCACCTGGAGCACCCACTAGAAACAGAAGCTGCAACCATTGAGGAATGCTCAACTGATGAAGTACTGGCCCTGGTAAAGACATTGAAAAACGGCAAGGCTCCAGGAAAGGACAGAATAACCAACCAAGCCATCAAGATGCTCCCAGATGCCACAGTGGATCATCTTGCTGAGATCTTCAATGGGTGTATGCAGCACCAGTACTTCCCTAATGCCTGGAAAGAAGCAAGAGTCATTGTTTTCCCTAAGGCTGGGAAACCACTACGAGATCCTGCAAACTACCGCCCCATAAGTATGCTATCTGGCCAATCGAAGCTCTCCGAAAAAGTTATCCTCGCCCGTCTCAGGGACTTTGCGGCAAGTGAAAACCTCCTCGCCAAAGAACAGTTTGGGTTCCGGAAAGAACACTCAACAAATCACCAACTTCTCAGAGTTGTGGAATTCATTAGCCATGGATTCAACATCAATAAGCCTACTGGAGTAGTCTTTCTGGATGTAGCCAAAGCATTCGACCGAGTGTGGCACAAGGGACTGCTTTACAAGCTTATCAAGCTCAAGTTTCCAAGCTACCTGGTTAAGCTGCTGTCTAGCTACTTGACAGAACAGACCTTTCACATGGCGGTACAAGAAGAGTGCTCAACCTCATGCCCTATTCTTGCTGGAGTGCCTCAGGGATCAATTCCTCTTTAATATATTCACAAACGATATCCCCACGGACTTAAAGAAGACTGATCTTGCTCTTTACGCGGATGATGTTGCAGTCATCTCCCAATCCTTCAGCGACAAGGAAGTGGCTAAGAACCTTGAGACATCGCTCAGCAGACTCTCTGAATGGTACAGCGACTGGCAGATAACCCTGAACACAAGCAAAACCACAGCAACATTATTCACCAGAAAGCTGAACAGGAAGCATCCCAGATCCTCCTCAATGGAGAGGAGATCAAATGGGAAAACAACAGCTCCTACCTGGGGGTGACTTTTGACTCCAAACTCAGCTGGAGAAACCACATAGAGAAGGCTTACCAGAAAGCAAAAACAAAACTGGTTACATTGTACCCACTCCTGAGGACCAAGTCAATGCCTATGCAGAGCAAGGTGCGGGCAATCAACGCAATAATTCGACCAACAATGACATACGCTTCACCAGTTTGGAGTGGCTGCCACCCGCAGTATCGGAAGGACCTACAGAGACTACAGAGCAAGGCCTTACGGATTGCAGCAGGTGCTCCTATCTTCACAAGAACAGCAGACCTCCACAGAGACCTAGGCGTTGAGATGTTGGATGACCTAGGCGTTGAGATGTTGGATGACCATCTCTGCAAACTCAACGAGACATTCTACAAAGGATTGGATCAAAAAGAAAACTCACTGATCAGGAAACTTGCTGACATTTCTGTAAACCCATTTGACCGCTACCCGCGGCTCATCACAGCACTGACCTTGTGAAACCGAAGCAGCGACTAAAAAGCTCAAAATGAATGTGGAGCAGTGAGGCTACCGCCTCGGGATCCAAAACTCATCACTGTCGGAAGGCTACCGCCTCGGCAGGCTTCCAAAAACTCATCACCATCAGAAGACATCTTGACAGACAAAGACAAGACTCTCTCCCAGGATCAGACTCTTTTCCCTTCACTGCGCACCGGGATCCATCATACCGCATTCACATAACCACCCTGAGTTTGTGCACTTGGGAGGATGCAGCATAAAGGTGAGCACGGTAGATGGAGGGGCACGGTGGAGGGGACGATCATTGGCGTAGCCAGAGTTCGCAACCCAATATGCACAGTGTTTCATGGCCCAAACAGTTAATTTCTGCCTTTTTCTTTGTTTCATATCAGGAACACCTCACGGAGATGGCGGCAGCACGGTCCCAGGAAGTCCACCAGCGTATCCTGAGGAGGTTGGCCATCCGGCGGATTGAGGCAAGGCAAGAGCGCACTGAAGACAGTCATGGCGCTGGGAGTCATGGTGTAAGGCGCCGAGGTCACGTATGGATATCAGTGGGTTTGCTATGTGCAGAATCCTTGTATAAAACCATTATTTAGACAAGTTATGAAAACCAGCTTCCAGGGAGCAGGAACGGTTCGGGCGGAGGTCTTCTGTGATGTGTAGCAGTTAGTATGATTCGCTGATTATCAAAGGGTTTCACCTCTTTCTCAGCGTTTGGTATCACACCTCCCCCTAAGGCAAGTCCCAGCAGGGGGGGGTCAAGGTCGTGGTTTACGATGGCGGGACTCGGACATGTTATTTACCCACTTATGGCCGACTCCGCCGGGGCCATCCAATTAAAGGTGGCATTTTTTATATTGCCTTTAGAATCAATCATTTTTGTGTGGGAATCAGAAGGAATGTACACAGCTTACTGCCTACATCACGAGAGCGGGGTATGAGCGAAAGTACACAGCGTTGAGGCCTACAGCCCAGGGGTCGGCCCCCGCAATAGCATTCGTACATGGCATCTGAATCGGCTCTCATGGCAAAGTCATCCACAGTTTTATGTAATAAAGCAAACAAAACCTCTGAAACAAACCCACCCTCTCTACACCCCCCCCCTTCTCTGCATCAGATCTAACATAGCCACTAAGACCCCTCCGCAGGACGCAGCTTAGTACAGAGGCAATGCTCATCTCATCAGCCTTTGAATGGAACCCAGTGGTTCCAGCGGCAGAAGCTTGAGGATCTGCAAATATTTAGGACATGTCACCTCTCTCATATCTTTTGTGAGTATTTGTAAATAAGGGGCCCATAACTTCGCAAACTCCTTGCCCTTCCCTTCTACACTGAGCGACAGGCGCTCCATTGCTAGAAGCTGCCAGAGACGATGAATCCAGTCAATCATCTCAGGCACCGAAGATGACCCCCAACTCACCAGAATAACCTGCAGCGCCGCTAGCAGCGCCATTGCGATCTGCCTGCCCCTCAGAGATTTCAGTGGGAATGCTTTAGGATGGGAAAGGCCCAGCAGTGTGTATTCTGGGGAACGGGGTAGGGTAATCTGGAATGCAGCATCGATATCGTCAAGAACCGCTGTCCAATAGCGCACCAATTTCGGGCAATGCCATAGCAAGTGAACTAGAGTCCCCGTGGAACCACACCCCCGCAAGCAGAGGTCTGTTTTGGTCTTGTCCCAGCAATGCACACGGGCCGGCGTATAATACCAATATGCAACTACCTTGTAGGCGGATTCAGCACCCGCTGTGTTGTGTGCAGTGTGGTGTGCTCTATATAGAATATGCTCCCACTCCTTAGGCGTTAGGGGCCTACCCAGTTCAGTCTCCCATCGCACCTGTGCCTTTGTATGATGACCCGCAGGGCGCGCCATAATCATAGCATACAGTTCAGAGATGAGCCTACGATCATCCACTTTGCGCACGAGCCATTTTTCAAACATAGTAAGAGTACGGGACATGCGGGCAAAGTTGGCTGGACGCGTAACCCAGTGAGCAACCTGACTGTAGGGGAATGCATCGGTAGCTAATAGGTCGTAGTCCTTCCGCAATTGGGCGAAGGGGATCAGTCCTTCCGGGTCAAAAAGGGAACCAACCCTCTTACAACCCTCCTCCCGCCACCGTTGAAATACTGGAGACGCCTGACCCGGGGGAAAATCGGGGTTGTCCACAATGGGGGTCATAGGCGAGGGGAATGAAGTCCACCCTTTCGCCACGGCTAGCCGGTCCCAGACCTTGAGCGTAGGCAAGGTGACGGGAGAGGAATAGAGTCCCCATGCTCTGTGCTTGCGCGGTAACCACAGTTCCCGCCAAATATTCACTCCCGCTACGGATTGGTCCATGAAATTCCAGTGTTTGCTGGACAAGGGTCTATTCCACTCCACCAGGTAGAGGAGGCATGCCGCTTGGTAATAGGCACCTATGAGTGGAAGGCCCAAACCGCCCTGCGCTTTCGTGGAGGCCATTTGTGTTAGCGAGAAACGAGGCTTCTTACCCTCCCATACGAACTTATTAATAAGTGATTGCAGTTTCTTAAGCGTACCCAGCGACGGGGTCATTGGCAGCATCTGAAAGATGTATAGGATGCGAGGTAAGACCGTCATTTTCACCGCGGCTATCCTCCAATACCAGGCTAACCCGAGACGCGACCAGGCGGCCAGCGCCTTGGTCGTATGATCCAGCAACAAAGCATAGTTTAGGGAGACCGTCTTAGCAATGGTTGGTGTCATCTTAAATCCTAAGTATGTTACGTCGTTATGAGTCCAGGGGAACGTGAAATCCTGCTGTAGGGCCATCATTTCTTCAGCAGGGATAGAAATGTTGAGGATCTGTGATTTTGCGAGATTGACCTTAAATCCCGAGGCTTCCCCAAAGGCCGCAAGTTCGCCGGTTAAAGTCTGTAGTGTTAGCCGGGGCTGGGTAAGCGAGAGGATCACATCATCGGCGTATAGGCTAATTTTATGCATATCCGCGTCAAACTTAAGGCCAACCACTCCAAGATTTGCCCGAATCCGCTGGGCAAACTGCTCCATATAGAGCGCAAATAGAAGCAGGGATAGGGGGCAACCCTGGCGCGTTCCCCGAGCGACAGAGAAAAGGGCCGACCTGCATCCGTTAACCCGCACAAAGGCCTTGGGGGCAAAATATAGGCATTTTATCCAGCGCAGAAAGTTGTCTTCAAAGCCATAGCCGCGTAGCACTGCGAACAAATAACCCCAATAAACGCGGTCGAAGGCCTTTTCAGCAACTATGGATAGCAGGAAGGCCGGGGTCCGTGCACGGTGTACTTGATCGATGAGGTGCAGCAATCTTTTGGAGTTGTCTCCCCCCTGTCTAGTAGGGATGAAACCCGATTGATCAGGGTCCACTATGTCGGCCATGAGGGGGTTGAGATGCGATGCCAGAACTCCCGCAAATAACTTCGCGTCGATGTTGAGAAGTGAAATGGGTCGGTAGGACCCGCAGTCCCGGGAGTCCTTCCCGGGTTTCAGAATGACCGAGATCGCCGCTTCCGACATCGAGGGCGTGACCGCTCCCGTATCAAGAAAGGAGTTAAACAACCGAGTTAAAAATGGAGCCAGCTCTACACAAAACGTTTTGTAAAAAGAGGCCGGAAATCCATCCGGTCCCGGCGATTTAGCTATTTTCAACCTAGAAATGGCCGCTATCACCTCCTCTTTGCGAATTGTTGAGTCCAGATTTTCAGACACAGTTTGGGGAAGAGGCGTTATGTCACATGCACCCAGATATGGATTTGGATCACGCGGGGGTGAGTCTTGGTCCGCGGAAGGCCTCAACTATCCTATCATCGGCGGACTGTTCCATCCCAGAGCGATCCCGCACTGACTGTATTAGGGACCTCTGCGTCGTCACTCGTAACCTGTGCGCCAGCATTTTCCCACATTTATCGCTACTAAGGTAGAATTTGTGGCGCAATCGCAGAAGGGGTGCTCCGCCCTATCCAAGTCCAGGTGTTTCAGCATTCGCCTTTGGTTTTCCAACGCTCGCCATACCCTCGGGGCTCTGGTACGCTTGTGGACCGCCTCCAATTCTCCCACCGCCCTCTCCAACTCCGCGCGTTTCTCTCTGCGCAAAGCGTTATAGGTCGCCGCGACCGCGATGAACTCTCCCCTCGTCACCAATTTCAGAGCCTCCCAGACCGCTGAAAGTGGAGTGGACCTCACATCGTTGTTCTGAAAGTAGTGCACTATAGTGTCTCGTATCCTCTTAACCACATCTTCGGAGTGAAGCTGGCTCTCCCTTAATCGCCACCCCGGGGGGAACGCTCGCATGCGCTGCGCAGGCAGGAGGACGGAGATGAGTGCATGGTCAGAGAGAGAGCGGGGAGTAATCTCCGAGGAATGTAGGCTAGTCATGAGGGAGGTAGAAGCGAGGAAATGATCAAGGCGAGCATATGTTTTATGAGCGGCAGAAAAATATGTGTAGTCGCGCTCGCCTGGATGTTGTGACCGCCACACATCGTGCAATCCACTGTCCTCCAACCATCCCTTCCCACTCAGTGAGAGAGCCCCGGCTTGGTGTGACCTCTGCCCCGACCTGTCCAATTCCGGGTCAATTACCAGATTTAAATCGCCCCCGACCAATATCGCGGCGTCTGGGGAGGCAAGTACCTCAGTCAAGGCCGAGTGCAGGAAGGATTCCTGTTTCTCATTAGGGGCGTAGATGGATCCTAGTGTAAGGTGTGATTCACCCCATTGTACCCTGATGGCCAGTAACCGGCCCTTTATTTCTGCCACAGTCGAGACTACTTTACATGGGCAGTGCGCACCAACCAGGACAGCTACCCCGTTTTTTTTTTTTTGACGGCCCAGAGGACCAAAATTGTTGTGGGAATCGCTTATCTCGCATGCGCACTGTATCTTTGGACAGCAGGTGGGTCTCTTGGAGAAGGCAAATATCACTATTGGTGTTTTCAAGAAGGGAGAGCACTGCTGCGCGCTTCACAGGATTATTCAACCCCCGAACGTTCAAACTAATTACCTTCAAATCTCTACCCATTGGAGAGCTTGGAAATTGTGAAGCAGAGTGTGAGATGAAGCCGGAGTAACACCTGCGCCGTCAGCGGGACCTCGGATCGCCCTGTAACATGCCATCCCTATTTGAGAACTGATGCGGAGACCCCTTAAAAACCCCAAATAAACCCCATCCCCAAATAATAACAAACGTCCCAGTGTCAAAAAGAGAAAATCTAACAACATGAACATGACTAAAGTTCGTCACAGTGGTTAAATTCAGGGGGTCGTGGCGAGAATACTGTCTATTCCACAAAGGCGTCCACTCTCATTCACTTTGGCGCGGGGGGAAAGGCAATATCCCAAATTGAACAATACTCTCCGTCCCTCCGCCGCCCATCAGTGAGCACATTCCGGAGCCATCAGCTAGGAATGTCACAGGGTGTCAGGCGCCCTGTAACCTGCGACAGCGAGGAAATCACCGCCTCTCTCTCCTGGACGCTTGCGGCCTGGTCAGGCTTTTGGCCTGGTGAAGGCCTGCCAACCCGCTGCCATCCCAAAGTGCGGCGGCCACGTCGGGGGTCCGGCCGATCCGCACCCTCCGCAGACAGGGCGGTGTCAATGCCCAGGGTCTCCAGCGCTTCCTCCAGTGATCTGATCTGCAGAAGCTTCCCTTGATGTTTAAATATCAAACGGAAGGGGTGGCCCCAAGAGTAAGGAATGTTCTTTTCTTGGAGATAATTGGTTACAGGTTTAAACGCTCTTCGTTTAACAAGTGTGGAGGCCGCTAGATCCTGAAATAGAGCTGGTTGATGACCGCGAAACTGCACGGGTTGCTGCTCACGCGCCTTCCGGATGATGCGCTCTTTCAGTTGAAAGTTGTGTACACACACGGGAATATCAGGAGGCGGGGCTTTATTACCGCGGGGGAGGCCCACCCGATGAACCCGGTCCATTTGGATGTCCGAACCCTCTTCCTCCCCGAGGATTTGTTGGAATAAGGCGCTGACATAAGCTCGAAGATCGTCTCCTTCCTCCTTCCACGGGACGGCCCTGATCCTCACATTGTTCCGTCTGGAGCGGTTCTCCAGGTCCTCTGCATGGGCCTGGAGATCAAGGTTCTGTTCACGGAGGCGCAACATGTCCTGTTGCAATTGGTGGAGATCTTCTTCCCGGCTGACATCGTGTTCCTCCAGGGTCGCCACCCTCTCACCTATGTCATCCACATCGCGTCGAACCTCCTTTAGATCAGCAGTTAGTTGGGATCTGAGCTCCTGGATGTCCTCTTTTATGGCCGCGAAGAGCTCCACCATGAAAGCCTTGGTCGCTGGGGAGTCATCGCCTTCCATTGGACTAGACCCTTTCTCACCCTGAGCTGCAGAATGGCCAGGCTGTTTCTGGAGGAGTTCTTTTAGCGACTTCCCCTTACGGGCCACCGCCATGACAAGCCCTCCGTACCGCAGCGCTTCTCGGATCCAACCCCCGCTCAGGCCACTAGTGCTGGTACAGTCTCCCTTGGTATTGGTCACTCCACTGTCAGCGTTGTATCGTGTGCGATACCTCTACGTGCTTCTCTACCTCCACCTAGACTCTAAATTACGGGGTACTGGGAATCCGGCCAAAGCACTATGTTCCGACCAGCCCTTGGGAGCTCCTCTCCCACTGTGATTGCCACGTGTCCAGGATCGCTAGGCCTCCCGGAGTGCCGCTATCGGGAGGCCGCTCCAAACCACAAGTCGCGGAGGCACCAGTGTCTGTCTCTGTGTGCTCCGTATACCATCTGCACCTTACCACATTAGGCTGTCGACTGGTTGCGAGGTATCCAGTAGCTACTCTCTCCCCTCGCTCCGTTAGGTGCCTTACCGCCTCTCGGCTCCGCCTCCACTGCCACCTCCGGCCGCGGACCGCTCAGGCCCCACTCTGCCTCTGACACCCCCGGGAGGGCGAGGGAGCCGAAGCCCGCTGGTATGCGCCAGGTGCCGCCTGCTTGGTGCGGGAGGGGCTCCTTGCCCCCCACAGGTCCTGCGGTCTATCTCCAGAGAGGGTAAGCGGCAAGCGTCCAGCAAGTACACCCCTCTGCACGCGGCCCCCACCAGAAAGAGCCCCTGCCGGCTACAGCCGCCACAAGGGCCGATCTAGCGGGCGCCGTCCGCCGGCCTGCGGACCGATGGGGCCCTGCGTCCCTGTCGCGCTTTCCACTGGTCGCAGCACGCCCGGGAGGAGCGCCGCCCGAGCCTCGAGCCGCCCCGGCCAGGGGGTATAGCCTCGCTGCACCGATTCCCTCGCACCACCGGACCAGGCTCACCTCGGGCTCGTCCTTAGGGGCCGCTCGCTTTAAGCACCTCAGCACTGACCTCTGCCGGGGATCGTTGATGACCGGCACCGGGCTCTCTCACCGCCGCCCCGGCCCCCGCACACCGGGAGCCGTCTTCCAATGCCGAGCGGCACCGCAGCTCAGAGCTCCGCCGGGGATTGCTGATGGCCGGCACCGGGCTCTCTCACCGCCGCCCCGGCCTCTGCCCACCGTTGGCCGCCTTCCGAGCACCACAGGGGACGCCTCTCTCAGCATGCGCCGATCGCTCCGTCCTCGGCCACAGCCGAAGCAAAGCTGCGTCCTCACCAGGCCGCGCCCAGATCCGTGTAGGCCCCGGACACCTCGCAGTTCCAATGGGGCAGCAAAGCGGCCGTAAGAATCTCCCTCCAGGCGCCCAGCACACCCCTGTGCGTTCGCCAACAGGAATCACGGGTGGATGGCCCCGGGAGTCGGCTCGGAAACAATGCTATTGAAAGGCAGCGCCGGAGGGACACAGACTCGCGTCCTACTGCGCCGCCATCTTGGCCACGCCCCCCTTATATTGCCTTTAACAAGAATCGGCGGATAGCACAGGGTACTAATGCATCCTTGGTAGGGATCCGCACGCAAGATTAAGTTCACCGGTTCGTATCCTAGTGGGTACATGCAGTCTTTCAGAGGCCAAAAATTGGCACGCGTGCATTGGTTTATGGTAAACTCTTGCGCTCCCTGCTTAACATCCGTAGAAATTAAATAAATCCACTCGATAAGTGGCAATCAGTGCAGGAGCTTAGGGTGCGAGACCCTCAGTGGTCCAGTCATACATTCTTCAACTGCAGCGAGGAGATAATAGGGCTTATTAATGTTGTAGGTTTTCATCAGATGGAATCGGATTAGGATCGTCTCTTGAGATTCCATGGCCTAATATCATTCAGCACAGCTTAGGCATGCATACAGAATTTGTTTGATGGTAGGGGACACTGGTTTGGCTGGATGGTACATTGAGTTCACTGAACTAAGATTTGGGAGTCGTCATACAGGGCTTAGAACAATTGCTGTTGGTATTGTGTCAGCACTGGTGTGTTGAGAATAACTAAATCTCCCCTTAAGGGACGCCACGTTTTTTTCACGATTCGATCAGCAGGCCCCAGGGACGGCTTTCACGAGTGATGCTGTGTTGCAATAGATGTTGAGTCCCCAGGGAACGTTGTACGCACCGGATAGCTTCAGCTAGCAGGAAGCATGCGTCCTGGGTTTCCTAACTAGTGAAGCAGGAGTTCGATCCCGGCTGAGGACGGGTGTTTTGACCCCAGCTGATAATCATAAGTGTGTATAGCCCATTTTTGGTAGGATTCTTGGGCAAGGGCCAGGTTTGGTTCATGCTAGGTGAGCAGCCAACAATCGCGTGTGTATTATAACTCTCCAGGGATCCAGACTTGCTAGTGTGCTGGCCTTGAGGTATGTCTACATGGGTTTCAGATATTACGTGACACAAAGGAGGGTGCTTGGGCAGCAAATATCTAGAATTCTGGGGAGGGACTATTGGATTGTACAATTGTAGTGATGACACACTATTACATGCTTGTTGCTACCTGTGCGGTACTCAGAGGAGGAAACTCATTACTGCCAACTTTCGCTTGAATAATCAAGTTACCTTCATGGTTTTGAGGGTCTAAGATTTACAGTTACCAACTGTTTGTGTACACTGCCATCTAGGGGCCACACCAGGAACATGTCAATTTAGGGCTACCAGGTTTCAGGAGTAGCAGGCCTCCAAACCTACACACATTCATATAGGGACCATCACCACTCCCATTCTTTATGGTAGCAGCCAAGTTTCAGTTTAAGGCTGTTGGTGGAGAGGCTGGTAGGAGAGTGTTAAAAATGGGCATTATTCTTTTGCTGGGGTAATGAGAAGCTCCTCCTCTTAGGGTATAGCAAAAAATGAAGCTGATTCTTGGGCTGCGGAGGTAACGATTTAAAAGGAAGATCTGGTCCAGAGCCCATCAAGGAGTCTGACCCGGCTACAGGAGCCCAAGCATGAGCAGGGTGAATTTTTGTCACGTAGGTCAGGCGACAGGCATCAGATAAAAATGAGGCAGTAAATCAAACTTTGTAAAGGGTACTTCTGGAACATGAAGAAACACTGCAGCGTCAGATTACGGCATGCATTAGCCAGCTATACCATATGAGTAATATGGTACTTCCCTAGACGGAAACGCAATGCGTCCATCCGTGGCCATTTTCAAGATTGGGCTGAAGTTTCAAGACCACATGCCCTGGACGAACCTCGCACTTTTTTACACCCCCAGCTGCTGTTCTTTCCAGTCTGGAAGGAGGTTTTAGTCTAGCTAATAGTGTTGCTTGTCTTCAGTTTCAACCACCTTAATGCTAGCCACGGGCCTTATTACAAATGTGTATTTGGCCTCTGGGAGTATGAGTGGTGCACATGGCGATTATTCGGCGCCCACTACTTCTAAATTATTGCCAGCACCAAGGTGGGCATGTGGCATGGGTTTGGGTGCACATTCGGGTAAACGGGGATTCAATTTCTTGGCGCCGACGCTCTAAGGCAAGCAGAAGCTCAACCGGGGAACCGTTTCGCAGACTTTCCGCTTGACAAATTGGAGCAGTAATAGATAGCTTCTCGGATAGACAACAGAGTTACTATCCCAGCTTCAGGAGTTATTGCTTTGTCTAAGATCCTTCTGCATCATGGTGCCAAGAACTGGCAGGCTCCGCCACACGATCACATTTAGGCCAAGAACCTGAAACGGCTTGTGGTTTCCGCTGCTTTCCAGTGAGGCACAAAGGGGGGTTTTCGTCCAGGAGACGCCAGGTATGGACGTATTATGAGAATTACAAAGGAGGGAAACCTGGCCGTCAGATTGTGTGTCGCTATTTATTAGAGCGAAAGAAAGCAAAGGCCATCAATTCATATGCTTTCTGTGTATGAATCACATATCTTCATGTTTTTTTTATATACACTTTGTGAAATCATTAAGTACATGTCAGAGTTAAATACATTCCATATACATAACAATGAAAAAACATAAACCAACTTAAGTGCAGATAATGTGAACAAAAAACCAGATTGAATCAAGTGCAATATACAAATTTACAAAGATTAAAAAATTACACCAGCAAATATACTGATAGACATTATTTGTTATCTGGCAGTTCCTCAAAACAATATCTTTGGGCCGATTAAACGGAACTACAGCCACACGGGAAAAAGAGAAAGTACTGCTCTGTGGGGCCTTTTAAACATCAAACGCCCTCTCCAGATGTACAAATTTTTCAAAATGCCCTCTGTGGCAAAATGTGGAGATTGCCGACGCGTTTCCAATCCCTAGGGTTAATCACGGGATTTTCATCAGGGCTAAGAGCACGGTGTAACCTATAAATGAAATTAGAAAAAAGGATTACCTAAAAATGTGTCCTACCATAACTCTATATTGTGTTATTATACCACTACCGATCACTTCTAAAGTACCTGAAGTTTATTCCGTTTGTTTTAATGGAGATCAAATCGCTCCTATATCAGGTGTTCTTTTAGGTTGCAGGACCTGAAACAACCGGGACATTTTGTATCAGAATTGTGAATCATGTTGTTTTGTATCCCCCATTGATCAAAAGAGAAGCTCAGAAACTCACGGTTAATTCTACTTGGGAAGACCGGGTTGGTTTTTCACTATCACTCAGAATTGAGGAGTGAATTGGTAAAGTTTTAGACACCGGGTGATTTTTCACGCTGACTGTGAAAAAAGAAGAAAAACAAGTGGGCAGTTGTTTGATGTTACGTCTCGCTGGATTAATTACGATGGAAATCAAATAAAGGGGCAACCTAAATGCACTTACTTGTCAGTCTGTGCACTCATTTTTAATAAGCTTTTGAAGCGGCGTGTTTAAACATCGCGCGCTGTGTTTCTGAAAAGAAAACACAATAAGGTTACCGCACGCGAGTAAACCGTTATGAAACATGGCTCAAACCAGGGATCCAGACTTGCTAGTGTGCTGGCCTTGAGGTATGTCTACATGGGTTTCAGATATTACGTGACACAAAGGAGGGTGCTTGGGCAGCAAATATCTAGAGTTCTGGGGAGGGACTATTGGATTGTACAATTGTAGTGATGACACACTATTACATGCTTGTTGCTACCTGTGCGGTACTCAGAGGAGGAAACTCATTACTGCCAACTTTCGCTTGAATAATCAAGTTACCTTCATGGTTTTGAGGGTCTAAGATTTACAGTTACCAACTGTTTGTGTACACTGCCATCTAGGGGCCACACCAGGAACATGTCAATTTAGGGCTACCAGGTTTCAGGAGTAGCAGGCCTCCAAACCTACACACATTCATATAGGGACCATCATCACTCCCATTCTTTATGGTAGTAGCCAAGTTTCAGTTTAAGGCTGTTGGTGGAGAGGCTGGTAGGAGAGTGTTAAAAATGGGCATTATTCTTTTGCTGGGGTAATGAGAAGCTCCTCCTCTTAGGGTATAGCAAAAAATGAAGCCGATTCTTGGGCTGCGGAGGTAACGATTTAAAAGGAAGATCTGGTCCGGAGCCCATCAAGGAGTCTGACCCGGCTACAGGAGCCCAAGCATGAGCATGGTGAATTTTTGTCACGTAGGTCAGGCGACAGGCATCAGATAAAAATGAGGCAGTAAATCAAACTTTGTAAAGGGTACTTCTGGAACATGAAGAAACACTGCAGCGTCAGATTACGGCATGCATTAGCCAGCTATACCATATGAGTAATATGGTACTTCCCTAGACGGAAACGCAATGCGTCCATCCGTGGCCATTTTCAAGATTGGGCTGAAGTTTCAAGACCACATGCCCTGGACGAACCTCGCACTTTTTTACTCCCCCAGCTGCTGTTCTTTCCAGTCTGGAAGGAGGTTTTAGTCTAGCTAATAGTGTTGCTTGTCTTCAGTTTCAATCACCTTAATGCTAGCCACGGGCCTTATTACAAATGTGTATTTGGCCTCTGGGAGTATGAGTGGTGCACATGGCGATTATTCGGCGCCCCCTACTTCTAAATTATTGCCAGCACCAAGGTGGGCATGTGGCATGGGTTTGGGTGCACAGTCGGGTAAACGGGGATTCAATTTCTTGGCGCCGACGCTCTAAGGCAAGCAGAAGCTCAACCGGGGAACCGTTTCGCAGACTTTCCACTTGACAAATTGGAGCAGTAATAGATAGCTTCTCGGATAGACAACAGAGTTACTATCCCAGCTTCAGGAGTTATTGCTTTGTCTAAGATCCTTCTGCATTATGGTGCCAAGAACTGGCAGGTTCCGCCACACGATCACATTTAGGCCAAGAACCTGAAACGGCTTGTGGTTTCCGCTGCTTTCCAGTGAGGCACGGCATGATAGGGAGCATCCGGAAAAGAACGCTTTAAGCATGCACAACGCTCGGTAGGGCACTCTGTTCCTTTGGCATCTACATGCAACCACTGAACTCGCATTCTCGGGTGAAGTCCCACCCCGCATGCTTAGGGCGAGCATTGTATTTTGGGGGGGGGGGCTGATGATTGCAAGCATGGTTTTGGAAGATTCACGGATGATTCACTGGAAATGGACGTCACGCTGCCTCACTGGCCATCGGGGGCATTGATTAATTGATTATTTCTACCCATTAGCGCATCGACTAGGTGGTGCAGCTAGCTTTGGCCAGTTCATGTAAGCGTTCATGCATCGTTCTGCCCTAATCCGGAGATAGCATTCATCCCCAGCTGCTTCGCATACACAGGATGCGTCACAAAGAAGTGGCGCAGCATTGACGCCTCAGCTGGGGTAGTATGCGATATGTAAGTGCAATTACAGTTTTCTAGGGCGCAGATTTAGGCTTAGGGTGGTGGCACATGGGGGATCCATGATGTTTTGGGAGTGCATCATTAAGGGGGTTGGTGTACTTGGCTCTCAGTTACACTTGCCATCTAAAAAGGTTGGGTAATTTGCCACAAGAACAGCCCGGTGGGAACGTTGCGATTAAGTCGGAGCTCAACCACAAATGTAGGAACACGGATGACAGATCGTAAATTCAGACACGATGGCTCCCCAGAAATGGCAGTAACTCTTTTAACCAGTTGGACTAGTGATATGTATTTTACGCGTGTTGGTCACTTCCTGTAAAGGAATATGGAGGGAGAGTTAAGGTCAGGGTCTCACTTTCTTAGCAGCAGAGCGGGGTAAGGGATAAGACGCTGTCCTCTGATCTACTTCCCTGCAGAGCAGGAAATTCCACTCTATCTGTAATTAGAGATACAGGGAATTGTCATTGTGTGATTCCACCTCCCAGGATTGCAGTGAGACGGTCAACATTGAACCCCTATTTCAGAGAAAGAAAGTTGGTAAGTGCTTAATTGGAGCCAGGGGTTGCTGGTGGAGTTTACCAGCACCCTGTTTCTTGGGGCCAGTGTGAGGTAAATAGGTGGGGGGGTCCCATGGGTATGAAAGGGTTTTTACCTGGAGGCAGGGTTATGCGTCCCTGATCTTAGCATACTTGATATTCATAATATTGGCTAGTGCTTCTGAGCAAACAGAGGCCCAGGACTTATTCTTCTTCATAGCTAAAGTCTGCTTCTGAGAAGGGAGGTGACAATTGGAGGGCATTGGTTCTCAACACAGAGGGTAGAAACCTTCGGTAGCCACGGGAGTTAATTTCCAATGGCCCCAGGGTTGGGTACTCCCAGGCAGTCGGTCGGCCCCAGTCGGGGTTACAGGTTCACCTTATGGCTGACATCTTGACCAAAGGCCACCAATTCGTGCTGGTTACAGTTTTTTATTTATTGACCTTTAATGAAACAGGTGTCTAATGCATCCCATCTCTTTGCAAAGTGTGGACACAGGTCACTCAGTAGCGATGCTGGGTATAGTTAGGTGAGGTCTTGTCCCAACTACGGTCTATATTCACTGGTCAAGAAGGTTGAAACGGGTGTTCAAGACATTCCAGAGGGCAGCAATGGGTGTCCAGGCTCTGGTATTACTCACCTGGTACAGGCGTGCAATTCTTATTAGGCAGTGTGGAAACCCGGTTACAGTAAGGGGTTTGCATGACTCATCATGAGGCCCCCACACTGGTTGTATTGACTACATCTCACTGACATTTATGTATTAAATCAGAGGCACCTTGACAAGGAATTGAGAGGACAAGGGTTCTTCACCTCCTTTTGAGCATTAAATATGCTAGCCCACAATCGTCCTCTAAAGGGAAGGCAGAACTAACAGAGTAACGCTAGGGTGGCAGTAGAATCCAGTTTCTGTCCTGCAGCGCTCCGCTGGGGTTCAAGGTCCTTGGTATGCCCAGAGGGTGAACCACTAGCAGTCAAGGGGTGAAGCAATTGACTTTTGTGGGGGGGAAGTGTGCTGCTGAGGCAATAAAGGAATGTGGTGAACCAACCACTGGGAGTTACACTCTGATCAGTAAGTGTTATCACCTGGATCAGTCTTTTCCATGGGATTCCTGCCACAAGTGCGGTGTCACTCAGTAAAACCTTCTGTATTCCGCAGCCAGCAACCTTTTCGCAACCCACAGGCCCACCAGTGGGCACAGCTAGGGTTACCTTCAGGCAAGGTATGGACTCCGGGTTCAGGTAGGCTGAGCATATTGGCCAGTGGCAGGGACCCGTCCATGGGATACGGAATCCTAGGTAAGCTATGAAGATAGCATGAGGACAAGGAAGAGTACATCTACCCCTAGACATCAGTGGCCCAACAAAGGTATATTTACATTAGCTGTAGATCACCGTGTTGCTTCTGGCCGCGGGGGAGGACTGCACAGACCAGGCTGAATCGCGGCAGGAGCCGCGTCAACATCCCGCGCCAGCCGGCGCTTTAAATACCTGACTTGCCTCCCGCAGCGCGGTAGGCGCGCGGGCGCGCACAGTCGAAGCCCGGGCCAAGGGCGGGCCCGTCTGCGCCCGTGCAAGACCGGTCGAGGCTGGGCTGGGTCAGCCCTCTAACTCTGTAACCTGCGGTGAGACTTTTTCTCCTATTACTGCTTATGATTTGAACGTTTTGGGGGTTGCAAGTGGCAATAGCTGCCTGACACCGTCCTTCAGGAGAGCACGTGCACAATGAGCAAGGCCAAACATCTAACAGGGAAGGGTGTGGTGGGAACACTAGATGCTTTCCTGCAGAGAGCAGAATCTACGCTGATGCACGAAATAGCATTGACCGAGCGGAGATTGTCTCTAGAACCCCTGGCGAGGTCTCCTCAAACGCCTCGGTTACATGCAACGCGCCACGACCCTATCCCCACTGACGTACTGCCGGTGGAAACATCATCACCGGCATCTTTGGCTCCGGTGCCTCTGGTGGGGAATGACCATGTCTGTAGCCCAGGACAACAACTCCCTATTGTGGAAAATCCCATAACTGCAAGGACTCGGGGGCAGAAGTCAAAAATCAGCCAGACGAGACCGCATCAACCGCCCGCAAAGAAAAGAAAAGTTCAGGGCTCAGTCAGACAAGGAAATATAGGAGGGAAAAATCAAATAACTGTCTCTGCGCAAGTAATCCCCCACTTGAAGGAAGCCAGTACTCTAACGAATACTCTCCATGACCATGACGACGGAGAACTCTGGAATAAAGTCAAGGAAATCATTACTGAACTACTAAAACCTGTCGTAAATAAGTTGGACATCATGGAGAAGCGGTTAGTTAATATAGAGAAAGGACTGCTTACTCAGATAGCGCCATTGAGTACCCATACCCCCCCAAATATCGATTCACATCAGCTGGTAGAGGATCAGACGCCCGTATCTCGGGTGAGCGGGCATAGCGATACGAACCGCAGAAACCACACTAACATAGGTCTGCACCCCCCGACAATAACAAACGCCTCTGCCGGTCCATCTTATCAGGGAACGGGGAAAGACAGGATGGCAGAGAATAGGAAGGGGGGTTTACCGCACCCACAGATAGAGTCCTCGGGGCAAGCTCATCAAGGTCGTCAAACAGATAGAGGCGACCAAGGAGCTAAAAAGGAAAATCATACCTTTTTATATCCGCAAACACCATCGCAAACACAAACACAAACACGACCCCCTAATACTCTACACTTACCACCAGATGCGACTCCGATAACTGTGGTGTTGGTCAACGTCCCGCCTCTCCCATTTGGAGAAATAGAACATTGGCAGGCACTAAGAAATAAGGCCCTAAACTTTTTGTCGGGGAAAACAGGAATTAATAGCAGACTTTTCTCCGAATTTAAAATGGCTCGGCGAATCGCTTGGGTGGGGAATTCTGCGAAAACCCTGACTGGTGACTGCATAGTGTTATCTTTTGCTTCACGACAACTGGTACGAATGATTATGGAAAGCGTGGGGAATTGGCCAGTAAGGAGCACTGGGATTAGTGTGGTCCCGCTGGGTTTCTTTCATCGCCCCCCTAAATTAGCATGGCCCAGCAGAGAGGATGGTCTCTCAACCGGTCCCCTGGCGTATGTTTACACGGTACCTACTTCCAACCATTTTCAGGCGTTAAACAACCTGGAGGAGATAGACTGACTCTGTAATAAATCCACGTTGAGATCAGGGGAAATAGACGCTTGTGATAACATCTCTACAGGGCAGTTGAACAGGGGGAATGACGCATCTTTTCCTCTAACTCCAGGCCAAGCAGCGACTTCACCCAAAATACCGGTCCTAGCAACTCCTACCGCTGAACAGGCGGTGGCGAGTGACCACAGTATTGATATAGGGGGTTCGGATATCAATAATCTTAATTATGCATTGCGCCCAGGTAAGGAAAGCTGTGTAACTTCCCCCTCTGCCATAACTTGGAACATTTGTGCATGGAATATAGCAGGGCTGCGCCCCAAGATCGATAATAAAGAGTGGGTTGAGTTCATACAAGATCTGGACATCATAAGCCTCCAGGAAACGTGGTGCTTAGAACCGATACATATCAATGGCTTTAAAACGTATAATAGTCAGGCCATGGAGGGTAGGGGGGGGAAGACCTAAAGGAGGGCTGTGTACTTATGTCTCCAACCGACTTAGTGTGGACAAAATTATATTCCACCAAGGAGATTGCCATTTCCATATTATTGAAATTGTATGCAGAAGAACCCACTCCTTGATTGTGACAAATTTCTATAATAATGCCCCGATAGAAAATCTTAGCAGTGTGATCAAAGAGTTGAGTGGGAATCTAAGTACCATTCTTGAAACAGGCACCAGAGACAGTATGATTATAGTTCAGGGAGATTTAAACTGTCCACCCTGCCCAAACAGGGATCCTAAGATGTGTGGTCTGGCCCAGATTGGAGATGAATCTTGTACTCATTTTAGTCACTCAAGGGCAGGAGACTGCTTCAACGAATTCCTGCACATGTTTGATCTCAGCATAGTAAATGATCTTTTAACTCCTTTTTTACCTTTGTCATACACCTTCAACGGTCGAGGCTACCGTTCTATAATAGATTACATGCTAGTCTCTCACCCCCATTCATCAAGGCTCAAAACCTTTAAGGTAGGGGACATAGCAATAAGTGACCATTTTCCCCTTTGTTTATCACTTACGCCTCCCCTGTTCACTCACGATGAGCATAAGAATAACAGAGGCATTATTTTGCCAGGAGATCTAGTATTAAATCAAATAAATGGATATTCTATTCGATGGTCTAAGGTGGACCCCGTGGCGTTGACTAAACAACTGATCTTCACTAGTAAACACGCTATGGATATCTGTCTGAATGAGCATGCTCCCTGCGATCAGATAGTACAATCCTATTTAGAATTATCTAAAGAGGTGAAGAACCTCTTGTGGGTTCAATTAAAAAATAAACAGAATACTGTGGGTTGGTTTGACAAAATTTGCTCGCAAGCCCATTCCAAGCTAAAGACGGCGTTGCATAAAAACCCGAGGTCTATCCCTGAAGTCAAAGCAGCTAGGTTTGATTACAAGAGAGCAGTTAAGGCAAGAAAGAGATGCCTAAGGGAAGAGGCATGGGAAGCACTCCAAACAGCTGCACTGCAGAAAAACAATGTGGCTTTTTGGCGTATAGTTAGATCCCCCTGTTTGACCCCGGCTGAGGGACCCTCTATAGAGATAGCGATCGCAGAAGAGGACTGGGTAACTTTTTTCTCTAATGTATATAATGATAACTTGGATGATGACCCTAAAAGGTGTGGGAATAATGGCTTTAAAGAGGCCATTCACCTAGAAGCAATGCAGGTGACATTCAGAGGAAGTGATTGTGGCTCTGTCACGGAGCAAGGGAGGTAAGGCCCCAGGACCCGACGGGGTCCCAGTCGATTTGTTTAAAGATAATGTCAATCTGTGGGGTCCCGTAGTTACTCAGGTAATTAACGGTAGCCTTAGGTCAAAACCGCCCAACTCCTGGGCAGAATCGACCATAATTCCGATATTCAAGAAGGGGGAGAGAACTGATCCGGGGTGTTATAGACCTATCTCCCTCCTTGATTCAATGGTGAAAGTGGTAGGGCGGATATTAGAGCGATTGGAAACATGGGCAGATGAAGCCGGTATCCTTTCGGACCTATAATACGGTTTCAGAGAAGGACTGGGCACGATTGAGCAAAGCCTGAACTTATCAATGCTAGTAGGGAAGTACATAAGGGCAAAAAAGGGCCGTCTGTTTATGGCCTTTGTGGATTTAACGGCCGCATTTCACTCAGTGAGACACTAAGTTATGGAAGATGTTAGTCTCACTGGGTGTGGATCAGAACATAGTAAATTTTTTACAGCAATTGTACAGTGATGCGGCAGCTAGGGTCCGATATGGTAAGGGAGGTGAATGCACTAAAGCCTTTCCAATTAGGAGGGGGGGGTCAGGCAGGGTTGTGTCCTGGCCCCCTTCTTTTTTAATTTGTATATTAATGAACTAGGTAATGAACTTCTCAAGAGCGGGCTAGATTTTCCTCAGGTGGGAGGTCGCGCGATACCTACCTTACTATATGCGGACGACGCAGTATTGATGGCTCGCACGCAGAATGGTCTCCAAAGGGTTTTAGTTAGTTTTAACGATTTTATGAAGAATCTGGGTTTAAATATTAATATTACTAAAACTTTTATAATGAGTTCTGGTCATAAGAAATTTAGAGGTAGAGGCAGGGAAATATACCTGGAGGGTAAAAGGGTATCTCAGACTCTAAGTTTCTCATATTTGGGTATATTATTCAATGACGATGATACTTGGGCAAAAACTGTAACTGCAAAAAAATTTGCCTTTATGAGAACCACTAGTGCACTTGTTACTTTTTGTAGGAATCTGGGACGCAGGCCACCAGCTGAGATCATACAAATTTACAAGGCAAAATGTCTCTCGGTGGCTATATATGGAGCAGGGGTTTGGGGCTTTACGAACACACACGAGTTGCAACTAGTGGAAAATGCTTTTCTACGTTTTCTGTTATCGGCCCCGCAAAGTACTTCCACTTTTGTGTGCCATGAGGAATTGGGTCTTATGTATGTCTCGGATCTAATTAAACTGGAACCCATACTCCTCTGGCACAGAATATGGACTAGGGAGCAGACTGTGTTAAATAGAACCATTATGCAGGACATAATGAGACTGGAGGGGTTCATTTGATACCGTGGGTGAAGTACGTGGAAACATTTTTATTAACATTAGGCCACCCAGAGTTTTATACAAACCCTGCCTTAATGTCCAGACTCTCTAGAAAAGATTTGAAATTAATGGGCTTAGCATATTTGGGTGAAGTAAGATCGGCAGGAGAGCTATCGAAACCTAGTGCCCTGCAACACCAGCTAATACGCACTTCGGAGGGGTTGGAGCCCTATCTGTCATTTGTTCCCAGCGGGTTTGATAGAATGATATTATTTAGATTTAGGATGGGTACTAACTATCCACAGACTCCTGTCTTTCCTGAAAATGAATGACTGGTCCCGCACTTTACCTCTTTGTCCCTGTGATTTGCAATCAACTCAATCTACATCACACGTGATGTTCTTTTGTAAATTTTATAAGAAGCAAAGAAAAGAGTTACTGATCCCAGTTTTAAAAGCTTACGGCCTTAAACAGTGTCGCCCAGCACTAATCCACCTGCAATTTCTGGAAAATGTTCATACTGCATGGAGGATTGCATTATATATTAAAAGAGTCCTACGGCTCAGAAAAACTATGATCTGGGTTAGCAATGAGATGATGGGTCAGGATCGAGATTGTTGACTAGGACTTTGGACATACATTCTTAAATGCATTAACCGCGATGATTGTATCCAATAAGTGCTATGAACTTGTTTTTATGTGATCTTTTATGCTTCGGGTGACAAGTACATTGGATACATATCTTTTTTAACGTATTAATATTTATGATTGTATGTAATCAGTGACATGAATTTGATTTTATGTGCCTTTTATGCTTTTATGATTGTCTTTGTAACAGTCGAATAAAGCTCATTATTATTGATTGATTGATTGACATTAGCCGCCTACTTGGAAGGAGGCTGAGCTTGGGTGGAATACTTACAATACCCCAATGGAGCAAACCACGCTTCTAGGGTGATCCGTCGCCAGCCAGTAAGGTCAGTATGGCCTTCAGTTTATAAGGTGCTGTTGTAACCAGGTAGCGAATAGGTACCCTTTGGGGAATCTGCATCGGAGGCATATCTTTAAGCGCCCATTTTATCATACAGTGACCAGAAGCTCTGCTTTGGGCAACTGCACGATCGTAAAGGGAGTTAAGGAGGCCCTTCAGTGGTAGCTGAGGGGGAGAGCGAGTTCGCCAGTGACCTCTTCGCCCTGTGGCGGAATTTCTTGCAGCAAAAATGGGGGCTACCCCAAATGTGGACCGATTTACTGAACTTTTCCCTTGGAGGGGTGTTGATTTGTGTGGGCACTGGGCAGGCAGGAGGGGGGACTGACCTACTGGTGGTCCTAGACCTTTCTGCCCTACCCCGGAATGCCTGGATTTGAACATTTTGGGGGGATTTGCCTGGTGTCAGGTACCCCTGAGGGACGAAGCGCTATGCGGTGCCCTGGTGGATGTGTTGGTAAAAGGAACTGCGGGCATTGCCCATCCCTCAGAGTGATGGAGAGAAGTTCCTAATAAGGTATGCCCTTGGCTAAGGGCATGGGCAATGGATAAGGTAAAAGGGGCCTGCTGGCACTTTGCATTCTGAAATGTTCCACTGTAAGGGAAGGTGGACATAACTGTTGTATTGCTTGCACAATCTCTGAGCTGTTTTTCTGCCTTATGTCCTGCATTCTCATAATAATTATGTATGATTTGGCTGATCTTACGTCCTGTATTCTCATAACAATATCTGCTTAACTATGGTTATCAGTTTGATTTCCCAATGAGTCTATGTGAATAAAAGGCTACGCCCTTGGTCAAACCACACTAATTGCAGTTGTCTATCTCCTTGGGAGTTGTTTCAGTGGGGGACAGCGAGTTGCACGTTGTGAGCGCACTATGGTGTAAATAATCTGCCTTTGTCAGTGAATGCGCTAGACGCGACGGGTGTTCAGTACGAGGAACTAACGCCAGGGAGCGGCCTAGTGCTTTACAGACAATATTTGTATTCTGGCAGCGTCATCTCAAGCCCAAGGTGCTGCACAGAGAACAGTGAAGTGTGCGAGGTTAAGACAAGACTGCAGAAGCTATGACGTGCTCTGGTCCGAAATGTTCAACATTGTATAGTTCTTGTGACAATGGTAAAAAACCTGGGCATGAAAACTCCTGACTGCTACTTAACTGGTATTTATGCACGGCTGGGCAGTATTCAATGATCAGAAAGAATTCCCGAGGTGAGGCTTAGGGTCAACAAGCATTGGCAAAGCCTAAAGGACTTGTCCAAACGAGATCTATTGGTTTTGGCAATGTTTTTCAGACCTGTTGGGCAGCAGCATGCGCTTTCAGTAGCCTGTTTTATTGAAGTTTCTTACTACTGTCTTTGAATAAACCCACATGTGTAATCCTGTATTCAAATGCATTCACACCCTTTAATCTTTGTACCGCTCCTATTTTGTTTCTATGTTTCTACACACCGCATTGTGGTACAAATGAAGGCAATAGGAAAGCAGAGAAAAGCAGTTTCCTGCACTGGTCCATCTAAAGAGAAAGCTCGACAAATACTGAAAGGGAGGATCATATTAGAATATGGCCAAACGTGGGACTTGCCAGGACAGGCGTGATAAGGAAGCCCTCAGAGGGAAAAATTAGTTCTACTCTCTTTCAAAAACACAAATCCAAGATGTTATGCGGGGCCTGTAAACTGTAAAAGCATCTGCAAAGAATGATCAGGTGCACTAATTCAAAGCCTAGTCTTGCCACCCCACAAGGATTCGGTGGGTTTCAGGTAGCAGGACTCAGCAGAACTAAAAGGGTAAGCTGCACCTGCACTGCGAACGTATCACCGGAGGCTGACAGAGAAGAAGCGACTAGTATCCCCACCAAAGCTAGAACACACCTGCAGGACATGGACATCAATCTAACCTTACTGCTCTTAGGACCTCCAGCTAGCTGATTCTTACGGAGTCACAAAAAATTAGCTTTAGAGAGGGATTTTACAGTGATCCGCCAGGTCCAGGGAACTTGCCGGCAGTACTTCCACAACAGTGTTTCTAGGAAGGAAAGGAGTCACAGCGCCAACAAAGTTAGGGGTTGAGTTGAAGCAGCTGTTGGGTGTGTTCTAAGCAAGTCTGCTTCTGCGTCCTTAGTAGAGGGTGCCATGATGAGGGCAGAAGCCAAGAGTAGGGGTATTCAGAGGGCAAGATACACAACAGTGAGCAAGAACGTGTCCAAAATTCATAAATGTCCACAGGACGAGTTGTCCGCGTTTGCAAGAGAGCACTGTAGGTGACAAAGGAGGCCGTAGTTCCTCCTTTAGCAGATCTGCCAACGCTCCAAGGTCCCAGGAATGCATCCCACAGTCAAGAAAAGGAGTGTGCCATCCTTAGGAGTTTGTACCATAAGGGAGAGCTCAAGCACGAAGTGAAGGCCAAGCTGGGTAAAGTCAAGTGGGAGTATGGCTTACTTTAAACGGATTTCCTACTGAGGTTTGCAGTACAGAGCCAATGTAAAGGCACCTGGGAATGAAAAAGACAGATCCGAAATTGACAGCGTGTTTTGATGGGGCATTAAGTTGGATACTAGTGGCACTGGTACGCAACCTGTTGGGTCAGTACGAAAGCCAGCTGTAAAATCAAGGCACTCCAGATACCACGGTCAGTGGTGACTGTCCATTTTGAGAAAGTACAGGTGTCACTGTTGGGCCCATTGAAACACCCACATTTTTTCTGGGAGAGGTGAATCTAAGTAATAGTTACTCAAGATTCCCAGAAGCTGAGACCCAATATCCGACAAGCCTTTTTCAGCACCAGGCTCTGGGTAGATATCTTTTTCATATATGGGATTCACTAAATACGTTGTCTGGGATGGGGCTCGGCACTTCCTTTTTGCAAGCACAAAGCATGTAAAAGAGGAGTGTAGGCGGTCCCAGATCTTCCAAACTGCTCTTGTCCACTTGCAAATAAATATGATTGAGGTATGGAATATCATGCCTTGCACATGTCTGGTAATAAGATATTGGTGGCCTTTTAAACTGCAGTAACTTATGCAGTTGTTGAGCATGGAAAGCACCGTTATTAATTTGTCCTTTAGAACATGCAGTGTGCTGCTCATAAAACAGCCTAGAAAAACAATGTGCCGCTGAAGTAGAGCATACTAGTCAGGAAATCTGGAGATCTCCAAAAACACCAGTGCCTCTTGAAAGTGAAAGGCTTGGGGGACAGTGAGTCTCATATCGCAATGACTCCAGAAAGACCAAAGGAGTTAAAGATGCAGACACGTCAGGTTAGCCTCTGGAAGACTGGCAGAGATTGTGCTGATTCACATACATCAGGCGCCTTTGCATGGCAAGAACCCGAACATGTAATCGATTATGCACAAGATCCAACCTATAACATGCTGAAAATGGCGTGTGCAATACTTGTTACAAATTACAATACCTGTATCCTACAATATGTTACACCCATACCTAAAAACACACACATAGTGGAGTACTCATAGCCCCAGACACTTCAATAAATTAGTAGAGCTTCAGATCTTGTGGCAAGTTTGAGATTTTTCAAGATTTGTTACACACATTTTTCAACTGTCTGGCCTTGCTAATTAATCCCTGTAAGGCAAAGACTAAAAAGGAGTTACTTAACAGGTCAGTGAGCTCAAAGTATAATCTGGTTTAAGCATTTCGCAGGGCAGCAGAAATACTTGTTGCCAGGACTGCCAAGTTGCCACTTATGTCCTTATGCCAGGGAGACATAGTCTGACAGACTTCAGGGGGTCACATTGGCTGAAATGCACACTTTCAGGACTTGAGAAGACCAACTCAAAGAAGAGGAGACAGAATAACCCAATCGAGCGACATTTTGACTTTTTCCATCTTTACACCATTAAAACAATCTTCTCTAACAGACTCCAATCACCAGTGTTTTGTTGTGAAAATGTCCATCGTGTAAAGAATTCCTGTGTGAAGACGTTGCAGGAAAATTACATTGTAGCTGCAATCCTGGCTTATGTAAGACACATTACAGCATCATCTCCATACATCAATGGGTTTACACTGTATTTCTCAAATTAACACTGAATTAAGCAGTCTTTGGTTTAACTGTTTAATTGGCATTAATAAAGACAAACGTGCCCCTTTCTTAATTGTGCATTAATTACCCCAATTGTTTGATTACATCCCTCCCATTGAGGACTCACTGACATCTAGATGTCAATGCAGAGCAACTGCACTTTGCAAGCCCGATAGAATATATAATCTTCAGATGTTTTCCCTAAACAACCCTCTGGAGAATTGACCAAATGCAGCATAAAATATCAATTAATAAAGTCATCCTCGGGAGCAGAAAGAAATGCTCATCAACAGACCACGCTGACAACAGGACCATAAAGGCCTTAACATTTACTAATTACACTAACAAAGATATCATATGATACTAGCAGGGCTCTCTTGTTTTATCCCTTCTTAAAATTGCCAACACCATACCAACAATGTAGGTCTCGTGGCGCCCTCCCATTTGTAAGCTGCAACATACTGTAAGGCTAATACCACATGGTGGTGGCCGTAAACCTTAAAGTGTTTCTTTTGTTCTACTGCTAATCTACTAAGAGATTTATCAAGAGTGGACATTTGGAGTGGGAGTAAAGATAGTTACCCTAAGTGGTCTTCAGCCCTCTCCTTTTCCAGTCTGATTGTCTCTCACGAAAGTAAAAACCGAGCCTCTGCCTAGCGCTGATTTCCAGCAATAGAGCTCAGAACAATATGAAGAGCCAATTGTGAACAGTGTCCTACATTCTGACGGTTTGAGTAGGACTATGGCAGTGTGTGCATTTCACATGAAACAAAATGAATTCTTACCCCAGTGACCTCTTTTTGCAGCACGCGCAGCAATAACAGCAGCATACAGTTATGCACAAGAGTACCAATCCTGCTAATACAGCAATGGTGATGATAAATGCTTCGAAGTTCACTGAAAAGTACAAAAAAGAAAAACAAATAGTGAAGTTTCAGATCACAGCTGTTCACTGTATAAGTAAGATACAAGGAAGGTTCATGGTAGGATGCAGCTTCAAAAGTGGATCATTACTTAAATATGCAGACAAATTCCCAGCAGGTTAATTTAAAAACATTTATTATATACAAGACTCTACTTCCTCACTCTAGTCACACAATACTTTTTTAAAGTTTCTACTTGACTGAGGATTAAAACGACATTTCTCTTTTGAATAACACAGCACTCCATCTTGTTCAGGACCCAAAGGTGTCCTTTTATAGTCACTCTTTCTGCTGAGATTCCACAAAAGATAAGCAGTAATTGACAAAGCAGAAGAGAAAGAGTCCCGCTGATGTATCAATTTAATAAAACAGTAGAATACAACGGTGATTGGATCATGATGGGCTCCACACATAACATTTTGCAGAGACTGCTCCAAGAAGACTAAAATCCGCTCCGGTACTGGCACCTGCGGTTTAGCATATTCTATCATCTGGAGAAGGCATTGGTGAGGCAGTGGGGGGGGAGGGGTGCATGGTGGGGGTTTGATTGTGCCTAGGTTGTAGCCATTAAGAATTTAAAAATGGCAGTGAAATGCCCCAGATGCTCCTATAGTGAAACAGCCTTTTATGTCTCTTAGATAAAGAATGATTGAGAGGCTGACACAACGTGTACTGCAATTAACAATGTGGTGGACACATAAAGACCATAAAGGACTGATAAGAAGAAGAAAGCTAAGAAAAGGTTGAGAGATGATGAATAGCAAACGAAAATAATGTTTATTCATACTCCAGATATAGGAACTGGTCTGCTCCTCGTACAACATTCGGCCACTTCCCTTACTAATTCTTTAGGAAGCTTTCTGCGACCCTAATGGCAGGACAGCAAACTCTCTCAGTAGGCCCTGCCTGAGGCATGCTGACGGGCTTGTTCATCCTCCAGATGTCTCACCAAGTCAATTTACCTTTCAAAAACGTAAACATCCGTTAGCTGCCAGACAAAAAAAAATCATATCTGTTTGTCTATTAAAGGCAACAGATAGGGTCATGTTCCAGCTCGAAAATCCAGTACCAACTAATGATAACTACAGTTATAGACAGTTGGTGTGTAGGGAGAAGCTAAATGATCTGGAATAGGCAGGCTTAGATAATATTATTTGCAGAGTATACTAAGACTACGTAAAACAGAATTCAGCAAATCGTCATGCACATAATGAGAAGTCTATTATGCAGTTCTCCTTTGAAGCCTGGCCTGGCCCTATCCAACTGAGAGGATTTGAAAAAGACAGTCCCACAGAAAGAATAGGAGGGTAGAAAGCCAGCAAGGGAAGATGAAGTGTCAGGTACTCAAAGTATTTATGGTGGGTCTTTCTTCATCCCTGTTGAAAGATGAGCACGTGGAGGTGAATCTGGATGGTATCCTCAGGGTTGTATCATGAATGGGTAGGACTGTAAAAGACAAGAGATGTCCTTGCCACATTCCATTACTACAGGGAGAAAGAAGAGGTTTTGGCAGCTGTTCAAGAACCTTTGAGGTACCTTTTCAGGGCCACACATGTACTTTGTTTGAAGGCATCAGAGTACTGAATCTCTAACAGTGCGTTGGCTTTTGAAATGTAGATAAACAAACTGAAGCAGGATGGGGTATGGTATAGATACACATTTCTTTTGGGATTGAACATGTATTTAATAAAATACATCCCTGTACAACCAGGGAGAAGGTGAAATAGATATAACACATTCTTGAAAGCGCCAATGGTCAAGAAGATGTAGGTCTGAGGATTAAAAGGCTGAATGGGCTCAACATGTTAAAACCCCTTTGGTGACCCATGCCTGGACTCTTATCTAAGACTTGTAAACCTAAAGGTGTCACAGGGTGGCTGGGACGAAGCAGTAGCACATGCTGCCAACTACTGCATGAAGAATGAACTATGTTTTTTGGCTACTGGGAGATTGTCTTGTATGAGAGAGGCCGTTATCTATATAGCTGTGTCCGTTGCTGTGATACAATCCAACATAGCTGCCTTGACTGGTTTTCACTGCCCAAATACAAAAGTTCTTGGGGTAATGCGCAAATTTATAACTCTGACAATAACGCAAGAAACCAACCCCTAAATAATGGCTTAATAAGCATTTATTAACTTGCAAATGTGACGATGATACAAAGAACAATTCATAAAATGTTGCATGAGGAAAAAAGTAACGTTGATCTAAAAAAGAAAAGTATAACAAGAAATCAACCAAAAGCGCAAAGGTACATTTCAGTTATTTTTATGGATCAATGAAAGATGTACTTATTGTCGCTTTGATGGCACAGTAAATAACTTTAAATTAGATACAAGTAATGCCATTGGAGACCCGGTCTTGTTATGTGAAGCTGGTGAAGAACAATGTTGTCTCAGCTCAGGGATCATTTGTCTAGGGGAGCAATAACTTCTTTAAGGGCGCAGACTAGTCATTTCAATTCACTTTTCAAAAGTTTTGTTTTAAAGTAGTCTCAGCTTTTTCTTCTCTAGCGGTAAGTAAGCGGCCAACAAACATAATACCCACTTCCATTCCTGTATAGAAAGCCATATTCCTTGGCAATCATGAAGGACAGTTACAGTTCTACACAAAAGGCACAAAAGCGAGTTATTATCCTGCCAGAAAGAGTTTCATTTTCCAGCCCTTATTATTTTAAGTGAGTACAATCTGTGCCATATTTGAGTTTTGATTAGTCTGCATGAACATTCTTGGTTATTTCATGAATGTTTTCTAAAGGCAAATATGAAAGTGATGCATGTTAGACCTGGCATCTTTGTTGTTATTACCCGGTCTTTTTACTTCTGACCTCCTGTTTTTTTTCGTTTTTTTTACTGCATGCTGCATTTCGTTTTTGCTGCATTTCGTTTTTGCTGGTTTTAGGACTCTGGGCACCTTACTACTGCTGAGCAGTGCTAAAGTACAAGTGCTTCCTGTGTATATTGTATTGGCGATTGGTTTATCCATCATTGGCATATTTGATTTACTAGTAAGTCCCTAGTAAAGTGCACCAGATGTGCCAAGGGCCAGTTAATCAAATACTACTAGTGGGCTTGCAGCACTGATTGTGCCACCCACAAGAGTAGCACTGCAAACATGTCTGAGACCTGCCACTGCAGTGTCTGTGAGTGCAATTTTAAACTGCCATTTCGACCTGGAAAGTCAGGCCCAAACCTTCCCTTTTACTGCATGTAAGTCACCCCCTAAGGTAGGCCCAAGGCAGCCACATGGGCAGGGTGCAGTGTATTTAAACGGCAGGACATGTACTAGTGTGCTTTACATGTCCTAATAGTGAAGTACTGCTAATTTCTTTTTTTCACTATTGCAAGGACTATTTCTCCCATAGGGTAACATAGGAATCCCTTGAAATATCTTTTAAGTGTAATTTCCCATTGGAAGAAGATAGAGATTTGGAGTTTGGGGGTCTCTGAACTCACAATTTAAACATACATCTTTAGGTGAAATAAAATTGGGTGTTTGAAAAGTGGACATTTTCTTGCTTAACCATTCTGTGCCTCTGCCTCTCTCTAGAATACACGTCTGGGTTGGCTGACAGTTGGGCTCTTGTGCATTCACTGTAAACAGTCACAAAAACGGAACTGAGGTGTGTCCTGCTCATCCTGATTGCCCATCATCAGGCTGATGGGCCTTCCTGAGCTAGAGCGGTGGGAGGAGTTGTCACCGACACCTGAACACCTGAACAGTGCTGTGACTGTTCTCACACAAAGCTGTCTCCACCCTCCTGTAGTGTGTCTGGAGCCAGGTCAGGTAAAGGCAGGGTCTTGTGAACGACAAGGACTTTCCTTTAAAGTTTGCCTATTTCAAAGGCAGAAAGGGGTATAAGTATTGGACCTCTGACACCCCAAAATCAGAACACTTCTGGACTGAGGACCTTCTGCCAGGAAGAAGAGCTGGATTGCAGTCAGGAGTTACTGCCACTTTACTGGGTGCTGCGCTGTGCTGGCCTGCTGCTGCTGTCCTGGGAATGAAAGGACTAGACTTTGCTTTCTACATTCTGCTTCCAAGGTGCCCCAAGGGCTTGTGTGTTCTTGCCTCCTGTTAAGAAGTCTCAGGGCCATCAAAGACTTCACCTGCATCTTGTTACCAGCACCTGGACCTCTCTGCTGGGAGTTGCGATGGCCAAGTGGTGCCAAATCCAGTTTCTGGCCCCTTGGAATCATGTGGTTGGTGATGCAACCCAAGAAAAGCACGGGAGCTGGAGTCACCGCTCGTTAAGTGCACAATGCACCTCCCCGACTTGCAGCGCAGCCCCGACCTCTCTGACGACGGTGCTTTGCAGCGACGCCGTGCTGATGCCTGCACTAGTGCGGAGGGCACCGCTTGTGAAGAGCACGAGGTACCGCCCTGACTTATACCACAGCACGGACGCCTGTCGATGCCAACACTTCAAACCCATCATCGCGGAGTCGATAACAGACGTGGGTGACCTCCCCAATTCATCAACACCGCACCGTTGCAAGCAATCGACACCTCGCCGCCAACACCATATCACCTCCCCTGTGCAGCAGTAAGGAACCGGCGCCGCACAAGCACCAGCGACGCCTTACCTCCCTGACACCGTATAGCGTCTTTTGTTTTCATGGTACTGTTACTGAGGGTCCATGTGACTCCGTAGCCGGCCCGCGCTTCCCGCAGTCGGCGCCGAACTGTTGGATTAGTACTTGTCACGATGTCGAGATAGCTCCGGTTGGGGCTATTGTTTTCTAGGAGCTATATATTTCTACAGTAATTTCTTTTAAAGTGATAACTTGATTTGTGTATGTTGGATTTTTGTCGTTTTGGTCTTGTTTTATTCAGATAAATATTGGCTATTTTTCTAAACTGGTGTATTGTCCTTTTGTAGTGTTTTTACTGGGTAACTGTGTGAGTATGTACAAATGCTTTACACATTGCCTCTGAGATAAACCTGACTGCTCGTGCCAAGTTACCAAGGCAGTGAGCGGGGGTTATCTTGGCTGTGAAATCCCCTTTTCCTGACTAGAGTGAGGGTTCCTACTTGGACAGGGTGCAAACTAATGCCAACTAGAGACTCAATTTCTAACAACGCCCTTAAATTGTCATAAACATAAAAAGTCAGTTTATGCCTGCCAGTTCACAGAGACAGAAAACAAACAGACCTATTGGGTGTGCGTACACGCAAAGATGATAGGATGATGCGACAGGTGCAGCACCACTAAGAGAGAGGATTGTGGGACAGTGCCACAGGGTTCTCATGAACATCATGATGTTTGATTTGTGGTTACATCTCCATGTGTTTTGTAGTTTTTTCCCTACGGCTTCATGGGTACTGTAGTGTGCTGTGGGCTACTAATGATAAGGAGTACAAAAAGTGAAACACAATCCTCGGTCTCTGTGCCCACAATAGAACTGTAACTTTCCTTCATGACAGCTAGGAAATGTTACATATCCCAACTCGTAACTCGATAGTGGATACTGCCATGATGATATTAAGCAGCAAAACACAGCAATTCATTCTTAAGTTCCATAGGTAAATGTCTCACTTTCTTGCTCATTACAACACCATTTATTCAGATCCCTTTATGGCAATCAGGATGTGTCAACACCTTTAGTGCTCTGCATTACTTTTAAAATGGGATTTCATCAGGACGTGATCCAAAAAGATCTTGGAGGCACTAGAGCAGAGACGGAGGCGCTCAAAAGAGTCAACCACGATGGTGGTGCTCAGTGTTCCACTGAATGGCTTTAGAATGGGCCATATCGGAAGCAGACTAGTGGCCTTTATTAGCTTGGCAGACGAGTTACTCTGTCACAACGAGACAGATATCCCATCTGCCTTATTACAAGTGCCACAGGATACAATAAACATGTAAGAAGGCGGAAATGATAACCATAACACGGTGATGGAATAATTCCTCCGCCAAACTCTAATTCAAGCCCTAAGCCTGCCAATGTGGCTGTAAACGAAGGGCATGAATTGTCCGCTTCTTCTTCTCAGAGTTGTCTACAATGTTTTCCAGTGTTTATATTATTTCAAATCTAGGTACATCTTTGAGTGACTTTCTGGGTCTCTATCTACAAAATAAATTTGGAAGAAACACACAGGTTTATAACTGAAAATATAGAATGCTTACAAATGTGATTCATTGTCTTCTATAGAAGTAATTTCAAAATAATCCTACTATATTTCTAATGGAGAGTACAGTTTTCTGACTAGATGAAAAAGACCAGTCCTTTTTGTAACTGGTTCTCTGGGAAATTTACATAAAATGCCTTAAAGTGATAGCATATTGTAACAAGCATTTGCAATGCAATAGGTCTCGCATTTACGAGAGTTTGAGCTATTGGCATTGTAAATGACAATGCCTTTTATTTATATGTTGTTTTTAAAACAGATAAATAAAAGGCATTGTCATTTACAATGCCAATAGCTTAAACTCTCGCAAATGCGAGACCTATTGCATTGCAAATGCGTTGGGCGCCCGTGCTATAAACATTTAAAAAAGCATTAGGAGAGAGCGTGTCCTGCCTGCAACAGCAGACAGGACAAAGCTATTATAGAAAATAGTGAAATAGTGCTGGGAGGCTGCAATTAAAGCCTACCGAGTAACAACACTCGTAACAGGGGGTTTCGCCAGGGGAGGTTACAAAATGAGACAAGGAGTTACTAAGGAGGGACTACTAAGCCTATTGACCAATGAACAGCCACAGTTTACAGTTAACAATGACAAGTCAATGAAAAATATGGGCGGAGCTTCAAGTCCCTACCTGAATACAGCATGCCTCCCAGAGCAGCGCTTGCGCAGCCCAGGCTCGACCTAAAAACCACAGAAGCTACCCATATACCTAAAGGGTTAGGGCATACAATAGTAATTGACCAACAAATATCTCCCTAGGTTTAATTTAACAATATAAATATTTTAAGTATTTACAATTGTCAATAGGTACTGTTAGAAATTTGTGTAAAGTATTTGTGCAACACTTCAAACAGTAAAACAGTGAAAACAACACACAAAAAGATTCCACACCAGGTTGAAAAATAGAACTTAATTTAATAACTAAAACAAGACCAAAACGACAGAAATCCAATAGGCAGAACATGAGATATGAATTTTTAAAGAATAAACTGTAAAATAGTGATTAGAAGCAATAAGTGCCTATTTGGGACATCTGGTCGCGCTGTGCAAAGTCAAAAGTTCAGATCGACGGTGATGGAGCGTGGGCCAGATACAAGGACCAGCTTAAGCCCGCTGAACAAAAGTACCTTGATCCTGGTTGCGTCAAAGAAGATACGAACTGCAGCCGAAGTGATGCGTCGATGTCGAACCCGCAGCAAAGGGAGATGTGTTGATTTTCTCCACTCAAAGGCAGCTATGCGTTGGCTCGCAGGGCGATGTTCTGGCTCCGAATGCGATGCACCGGTTCTGCTCCTGCAGCAGAGGCTGTGCCTATTCCGAGGGTGATGCGCTGGTTTTGATGGTGATGCGTCGGGTTTGATCCACGTAACAGTGAAGATGCGAAGGTTACGATCCCTGCAACGGTGAAGATGTGTCAGTTCCAATGAGTATGCGTGGGTTTGCTGAAGAAGTACCTGAGGCTTCCTTCACTTCCAAGGTGCAGGAGTGGGATAGCATCACTTGGCACGGCAGACTCACAGATGGCAGAAGCCAGGTACAGATGCAGGTGAGTTGGAAGTCTTTTGTACCCCTGAGACTTCAATCAGGAGGCAAGCCAGCAAGCCCTTGGAGTCACTCTGGGTTCAAGTGAAGCAGATCCAGTCCTTCTCACCCAGGCAGGGGAACAGCAGGCAGGAGGGCAGCACAGCATGGCAGGAGTCCAGCAGAGTGGCAGTCCTTCAGCAGCACAGCAGTTCTTCTTCCTGGTAGAGTCTTCACAGGTCAAGAAGTTTACAGAAGTGGTGGTGTCAGAGGTCCAGTACGTTGTGCCTCTGAAGTAGAGTAGACTTCAAATACATGGATTTGAAGTGCACAAAGGCCCTCTCTTACTGCCCTGGCTCAGTGAGTCTGGAAGGGGTATGCAGCCCTTTGTGAGGGGACAGGACACAGCCTATTCAGGTGCAAGTATGAGTCTGTGCCCAGCTATTCCCTCCCATCCTTCTAGGATGGCCCATTGAGTCACACCTAAGCTCCCATTGTGTGTGGCTGTCTAGGCGGAATACACAAAGCCCAGCTATCACCCTCCCCAAACGTGTATCAGAAACAGGCAGCAGGCACCTAATGGCTAAAGTAAGAAAAATCAGACTCACAAAAAAGGAACATTTGGGTCAATTGTGTTTTGGTCAATTAGTTGTACCCATAGCGACAAAGGAGTGTCCCTTGTATAGGACGGCTTCCCTCACCCACCCGAGGGTGACCTGCTTCATCATTGGGAACCTCCTCGTATCGTGATGCCTAGTCACAACTCCCTCCCTAGGAGGAAGGAGCTAAGTGATGTTTTCAAACTAAGAGGTAAATTCTAAATACTCAAATGAGAAGCCAAGGA
This sequence comes from Calotriton arnoldi, assembly GCA_963921515.1. NCBI lineage: Eukaryota > Metazoa > Chordata > Amphibia > Caudata > Salamandridae > Calotriton > Calotriton arnoldi. Next base: position 485,842 of record CAWUFW010004109.1, read on the forward strand.
TGTTTTAGGGCAGCAGAGCAAGGTAACAGAGTGATATACAACTAACTCCAGGCTTTGCAAAAAAATGCTTTAATAGAGCGACCCTGTGCTAGGATTAAAAAGAGCGAAGCACTGCAGGGGAGATTAGACCCGCTTGTGTCACAAAAGGTTGACATGTTTTAGCCTATGACCCGGATGGTGTCTTGGCTTTCTTTAGGACCAAATAGTGCTGCTACTTGTGGACCTCAACAAAAAATGTAAAGATAAATCAACAGATTTTACAAAACCATCCAGTGATCCAAAAGAACATCAGAAGGTGAAGAATTCTTTGGCGGTACCCACTGGAGTCGGGTGTCACACCTCAACTGACCCAGGCATGGCGCACAAGGAAGGGAGGGGTCTCAATCCTCAATTCTGAAACACCGGCACCAAATTCGCCACGCCTTAGACGGGACACAGGAGTAAGAAAATGCCAACTTCCTAAAAGTGTAACTGCAACAAATGCTGGAAGGAATGCTGAATGATTCAAACATTCTCCCCCAGTCAAGAGATCCTGGTTAAATCCATCGTTCTTTTGCACACTACGCCACCCCAGTTTGGACCCGGCCATATGCAAATCAGCCTTGACCCTATTCCTCATGGGAACAGTCCAGCTCGAACTGCCAAGCCAGGTCCTCCCTGGACCAGAAACAAGCATCCTGGGACGGGTTTCGGGGTATGTCACCCCTCATCAGCCAGGCAAGCTTGAATCCAGTGGCACAGTGAGCAAGGAACCCACGTCTTGGCATACCCATCCCACTTAGGGGGAAAAGTGTAACTGCAATGAATGATGGACGGAATGCTGAATGATTCAAACATTCTCCCCCAATCAAGAGTCAATGTTTGATTGATTCAGCATTTCGTCCATCATCTGTTCTTTTTGCTTTTTTTTTTTAACTTCCTAAAAGTGGCATTTTCAGAACTGCAATTTAAATTCCGACTTCATCATAAGTTGTGATTTTGAATTGTGAGTCTAGAGACACCAAATTTGAAAAGTCTATCGCTTCACAATTGGGAATTACACTTAAAGTATGTAATAAGGTAATTTCAATGTTATCCTATGAAAGAGACAGGCCTTGCAGTAGGAAAAAATAAATTTTAGAGTTTTTCACTGCCAGGGCATGTAAATCTTAAAAGTACGTACCCTACCTTTAAAACACACTGCACTCTGCCCTGTGGGCTGTTCAGGGCGTACCTTAGGGGTAGAAGGGAATGTTTGGGCCTGGCAAGAGGTGTATCTTGCCAGGTGGACATGGCAGTGTAAACTGCACATACAGGCTCTGCAATGGCAGGCCTGAGCCAAAGTTAGAGAGCTACTTAAGTGGCTGGCACAATGAATGCTGCAGACCCACTAGTAGCATTTAATTTACATGGACATGTAGTGCACTTTACTAGGGACTTATAAGTAAATTAAATATGCCAATTGGGGATGAGCCCATATTACCATGTTTAGAGGAGAGAGCACAAGCACTTTAGCACTGGTTAGCAGTGTTAAAGGGCACAGAGTCCCAAAGCCAGCAACAAAGAGGTTGGAAAAATGGAGGAGGTAGGCAAGAAGTTGGGCGGAAGACCACCTTAAGGCTGTCAGGTTTAACACGTACAATCAGAGAAAAATGAATATCAACAAAGACCTTTATCTAGTACAAGAGTCCATATTTATTACAATTAAATAGACACTGTACAAGAGGGATCTACCTTAAACAACAATGGTGCTCTGTGAAATGAAGTGATCATACAGTGTAAGTGAGTATGGTGATAGAAACTCATAAAAAGTGATCGTCAATAGGGCATTAGGCAGTATTGTGGTCCATTCACAAGGTAGATGCAATCAATGAGTGGAATTGCAATTAGAAAAAGTCCAATAATTTTCTTGATGCCTCCTGGTGCACCAACATCCTAGTGTCAGAAGTGTTAAGAAGAAACGTCCGCAGATCTGTTTAGCCGAAGAGCCAGGTCTTGAGGGTCTTCCTGAAGGTGTTCAGGGAGGGGGCGCTTCTGATGTCTGCCGGTAGCTCGTTCCAGGTCTTGGCTGCAATGTGAGAGAAGGATCTTCCGCCTGCTCTGGCTCTGTGGATGCGCGGGGTTTCGGCCAGTGCGAGGTTGGAAGATCGGAGGTTTCATTGATTGCATCTACCCTTTAAATAGACCACAATACTGCCTACTGATGATCACTTTTATTATTTTCTATCGCTATACTCACTAGCACTGTTTAATCACACCACAAAGTACCAGTTGTATAATGTAGATCACTTTTGTACAGTGTCTATTTAATCATGGGGTATAAAGGACTCTTGTGCTGGATACAGGTCTTCATCGATATTCATTTATCTGTAACAATGTTAAACACTTCAAATATTTAGATTGTTAAATGAAACCTAGAGGGATATGAGCTGCTCAATGTTTAATGTAATAGCACTTTTACAAATGTGATAAAAATAGCTATTTTCGTAAAAACTAGAACTTAGGGTTTGAAGATAAACCAACCCCCAGATACCTCACTTTTCCCCATGGCTAGGATTATCAACAAGTTCTTCATTCCACTAGAAAGGAAATGGCTTAACTGAGCACATCACAGGAGCAGGACCTTAGGTTTGTTGCCACGAAGTCACAACCAGTTGTCCTGAATCAGAGATACACCTTCCCAAGGCACGCAATCCCCACTTTTCTGACACTGACATCACTGTGGAGATTGAAGAGGATCTGTGTCATTGACCCATACCGGATACAATACTATACGTATGAAGAGTAACATTCAAAATTCTAGTTTTTTTAAAAGTGATTCCCCTTTCTGAACAATTAAGCAGATCAGACATACATTACAATAAAGATACAATAAAGTGTTAGGTATTATAGCAGCATTTCAGTGGTAGCACGTCTGAGGAATACTTCTGACAACCAAATCATGATACGTTTTGGTACTTACACCAGCAAACACACCAGCGAGCATCTGACAGGGAGCACATCGATGAGGGTGGAAGAATGTTTCGAGAAGGATAGTCCATACAGGTCTTATTTGTATAACACCAAAGGCACTGCACAAAAGACAAAGTAATACATATCACATTCAAGAACAACGTATCAATTCATGTTACTCCAGAAACTTTGCACACTTGGTGCTCAGACCGTTTTAAATGGATGTCTAGGGAAACAGTTTTCTCAGGCACTACCAGACTACACTGGATGACTAATGTTCCTTGGTGCTCAGAACTTCCCTCTGGAATGCCATACTGAGTGTCAGTAAACCAATATTGGGCTAGCGTGTTCTGCCACAAAGATCAGGGTACAGATAAAATGCAAACAAAATAAATCCCAACAGGATCACTTTTCTTTACAATGAAACTGAATGCCCACTGACTTCTGTCCGTCTATAGATTATACTGGGTAAAGCTGTGCATCACCACCGGAGAACACTGCAAGGAAGGGTGCCACAACCTAAGAAATATACAGGAATTCGGTATTGAAATTTAGCTCCAGTGACTTGAAGAGACCCTAGACAAAACCTCAACTAGTGAGAAATGGAACAGTACATGTTCATGTCGAAAATTCGAGTGAAGTAGAGGCCCAAAAACAACTGCAATCTGAGATTTGTATATTGTTAATACTAACATCAAGTTTACAAAGTTAGGTCTACGCTCAAATATCTGGTTGGTACAGGGCTCCACTATGCACTCCCGAACAACAGCAAGTCTTCATGCTTGGGGGGTTTAATAGAAACATGTAATCAATTTAAGTGGCAGTTACGAATAACTTTGAATACTACTTAACAGTAAATGTTTCTATTTCCCATAAACAGAGGAGCTAGAGACAAACCACTGAAATTTATGGTGCCTCGTGGATCCTGCGGTACAGTGAGTACGGCTATGCCATTCAACGTAGAAACTTCAAGTAATAAGATCAATTTCTCAAGTGATCGTCTGAAAAGGGAGAATCAGCCCAAGGAGACTTCCATCCAAATATGTCAATCCCAAGGAAACGGCTCTGTCCCCACCTTTTAACATTTATGTGATGGATTTAGGCAACATAATCAAAATAAAATAAAAAAATAAAACAGGCTAAACTGTGATTTGCTACAGTGGTTTCAGAATAGACAATGGCATAGAAGTAGGAGATCTTTTAGTGTCCGAATGAGTCACTAAGGCTGGCTCTCCTTACAGGACAAATGTCCTCCACAAATTCCTTTCACCTCTTTCCCCAATATTCTATGACATGAATGAAGCCTGTTAATTGATGTCAGCATTCTAAGACTACTGTTCAACTAATCCTCTTTTTACAGACTCAAATTAACATTGCCACCTTTAACTCCACCAACCAAATCAAATATTTCAGTGGCTCCAACTCGATTAGAAAGTAAACATACTATGCCAAAGCATGAGCATTGCTACAATGTCTACATAGGACTGCCCAAAAACAAATTTACCTACAAGGAATCAAACACAGGATAACCAAAGTCTGGCGGAAATCTAACCACAAAAACCTGTTGCTTCAATTCATCCACTAACTATTCATCGAACACAGACTTTACCTCTACTTTAAAATGCATAGAACCCACAGAAGTTGGGCAACAGGTTCATTTTATGGTTGCAGACTATTCACCTAGAACATAAAAATAAAATGATGGCGCACAGGGAAGGATAAGCCCAGTAGGGTGAAGTACAGATGTATGGGCAGGAACAGCAAGACATGGGTGAAGAACAGGACTGAAAAAGGCAAGTGGAAGAAAAGGAACATAAGTGAGGGACAGCACAAAAAGGAAAATATTAGGAGAGGAGCAAAGGGATCAGAAGCATAAAGGATGGGGTAGGGCATATGGAGTACAAGGTGCACGAATTGTAGGATTGCAGGAAAAGAGTGAAAAGAGGTGGGACCAAGAAAGAGGACTGGGGCGATCAGCGTAGGAGAGGGATGGGTGCAACAAGCAGTGTTTGACGAGAGCTGTCAGAAATGGGGTTATTAATTTGGTACTAGGCTACACTTACCAACTGAATAAAGCCACTCTGGTAAGGGCAAACCACAGTTCTGAAAGCATCTTCTCTCAAAAACTGGTAGTTAGGCCACAAGCAGAAGGCAAACACCCAGAGAAGTGACAGTAAATGAAAGAAGTACCAACAATTTTAATAGAAACAACACTATAAAATTATTACCCCAGCTTTGAAAATCAGAGAAAACTATAATCAGCAAAAAGACACCAAGATCAGAAAGATAGGTTGAGGGAAACTGGAGATTTGAATTTTTAAAGTTTTAGGTCATAAACCTCCAAGAAAAAGTAAAGCACCAATTAGAATTCAATGTTCACAGTTTGCCGGGACTTAGGAGTGATTTCAGGCTGAACACAAAAGAGCAGAGCTTGGGTACACCAAGTGGGCTTTCCAGTCAAAGATTAACTTCTGACTTAAGTTTCTAAAATAGAAGGCCAAATCTTCCAACTGTGGCTGGCTAGGGTCCCTCAACGTTAGATGCTTAGTTGCTAAGCTCCCCCTGAAGTTGTTAGTTATGGCGCCAAATGTGCTGAGTGGGACAAACTTGGATTTTGTAGCTTCCGAGAGTGCTTCGCCAGTCGGACAGATTTGAAGCCTCGCCCTGGTTCAAAGTTTTACCTTTGGACTAAGTAACTTTTTTTGAGGTATAATTGCTCTAGAGGACCACAGCAAGGCAGTGCTCCAAGAGACTGGATACCTTAGCCATGAGGACCTGCTAAACCAGTTTTCAGTGTCGAAAAAAGCTCAGAGTGGGACAAACATGGATTTCCTGCCCTCCTTCCGAGCATTCTTCCTCAGTTAGCCTCAGCACCTTGTCCCGGTCCTCCTGAGATAGTCATTTTTTTTCTAAGTCCCACCCTTTTTAAAGCTCTGGGAAAATTCATCCTGGTCAGTACTGCAGCCCTCAGCTCCGCAGGGCAGGCTTCTAGGCACCAGGTCTCTCTCCAGCCAAGTCTCCTACATGGTCTATTCCTCAGTGGTCAGATGGACCCTCTTGAAATCGTCCTGATCCATGTGTCCCTGAAGAAAGAAAACAGGAGGCCAACCACATGACCCATGGAGTGCAGTTCCAGTCTCTGGGTTACAGGAGGAGGTGGGAGCCCTTGTGCGAGTTCTCTTCTTCTAGCAAGAGTCTAAAGTCTTATTTCAGTAGGGCCTTCTTCAGATAAGAGTTTTCTCAGGTCCAGGAATGTTCTGAGGAAGTGGTAGTGGAGGTGCCAGATTTATCTTGTACACTATCCAGTGACTGAAGAAATTCTATTACCCACTCCTAAGTATGTTCTTGCAATCACCCACCTCCTTTTGCAGCACTTCCTCTTTGACTCACTGTAAAATGATTGAAGAATTTCTGTTTAAAGATAGCAAAACCCAGCTGCCAAGAGGCAGGCCTTCATCAGCTCCTAAGTCACTCCCCAATAGAAATAAGATCTCCTTCCATTTGATAAGGTCAAAACTGGTGTCCTCTCTTGCGGTGCATAGAGCCTGTCTATCTGGGACGGTTTTGGGAATGAATACTAGAAATCTCCCTTCACATTTTCAAGTCAAAAGAGGTAGTGCTAAAACTGTCCTTTGTTCTGCAAGCTGTTCACATCCATTCTGAGATAGCCAACTCCTAATAAGTAGTCAACAATGAACACTAATTCGACCTTCTTGTGCTCAGAAGCAGGCCACTATCCTCCTAGCCAAGGATATGTATTCCAGTTCTGGAGTATGATAAGCTGCAGAACTAGTATTAAGCCAGTTTATGCTCAGAAGGCCAAATGTACATTTTAATAGAGTTACTTTTCTGTTTAAGCCATCTAAAACTCATTTCACTATTAAATTAGGCCTTATAAACCAAGAAGGAAGAGACTTTGAACCATGTTCTAGCTTTTTCCTAAGCAGAAATAGGCAAATAACATTTTAAACCAGTTAACATGATTAATGATATAACATTAGGCTTTTTTTTTTTTTTTTTTTTTTTTTAACTGCGAGGACACCGTAACCCAAAAAGCCAGTGTACTTAATTTTTAAACTAAAAGGCACACTTTAGGGGTTACTTATGAATATATAAAAAAAATATGTGTTTTCCCACACGGAAAAAGCATTTTTCCTATCATGTATCACTGCAAAGCATTTAAACTGCAGCCCAGCCACATCACATTGGTAGTCCTTGCAGAAATATATTCTGTATAATATGCATATGCTATAAATACACACTGTGGCCCACATATGACATTTACCTTTCCATGCCATTGGAACACTATGGGCACTATTTTAATTGGTCTTACAGGGATGTTAAAAAGGTCATACAGGGAATTCCAATGAATAACACTTGTTTTAGTAGAGGTAAAGTGCACAGAGTCTAACACCAGAAAAACCAGACAGGCCAACACCGAGGGACCAGGACAACAAATAGGGCCATTTTGTACTGCAGTAAAGAGACAAGTCATGGTACCTGAGAAAATCGGAAGTGGCGGTGTTACTGGTGGGCCTACTGATGCTGATGTACTAGTCTACCCTGCAGTTGGTGCAAAAGACATTTAAGTAAACCAACACCACAGGCCATGAACCCCAGAGCACTGTATGTGTACATTTCAACAAGTTTTAAGGTACAGAGCTGTAGCTCCTACAAACTCTGTAGCCAAAAATGCAAGCTCTATAGTAAACAGTGAAAAGCACTTCAAGTTACATTTTGCCTTCAGCTCAATGAAAAATGCTAGAAAACTTTAGTAAGGAAGCACTGTCACGTGATTGCTAGGGACGTTATCGGCATCCTTAAGTTAGCATGAGCCCGGTAGCGATGATGCTGCTTTTGCGCACGACACTACATGTCTTTCTTTTTGTTAGACTCTGTTTATGCCTTTCACATGAGAACTCTTTGCTGTGCTCATTCTCTGCCTGTTCCTGGAGTTTTAGTCTGAACATTGTGAACAAGGTCGATAAACACTGACTTTTGTTATTCTGTTCTGGTCAGGCCCTAGCACTTAGACAAAACATACCAATGCAGCTGCGTTTGCTGGAGAATCGTACTTGGATATTATAGGATGCATGTTTAGGTAACACACACTTGGAGAGGGACCTTTCCAGGGAGAAGAGCAACCCGCACCTGTGATGTAGACATACGATCTATGGCCTGCGGTATGGGGTCTGCTGACAAAGCCCAGAGATCTTCTATTATATAATAATACTTCAGCTTACCAAGGGGAGGGTGGTTAGGCTTTATAGACCTTTATCCACTGTCTTTATAAAATGACATCTCCTTTTATGATATATGGTCTTGCTGCAATGCTAACTGTATTGATATTATGCATTTTGCTGCTGGTTGTGGCATGTATACTGCATTTTAGAGTATGTTAGTTAAAATAAATATTTTAAACTATCTTCGTGTCTCTGTCAGATCTTTTTGTGGACAAGTACGAGAGTGTGAGCGAAAATGTGTGTCTTGTTACCGCGATTCCTGAGAGATCCGAGAGTGTTGTGTTCTGGGGTGTCTAATCACTGGTTTCTCCGTTTGTGAGTAGGAGAGCGAGTGAGACACTATAGCTAGTCGGTCCTGGGCTCGTGGGTACTAAGGCGGTAGGAAGGCTTAGCCCCTATATACAGAGGTCCCATAATCCTGCGCATAGTTCTGTGCATGTGCAGAATCCCTGCAACATGGCGCCACCAACGTTTGGTCTGGTACTTATCCGCGAGACCCCTGAGTAGCGCTTGTGCTTGTCCACAATACCCACTCACCAATTACCAGAGACGTCCGTGGTGCGAGGGATTTACCTCCTATATTAGATAAAGGTTTTTCAAGCTTGGATTTTAAAAGGTTTTGTGTTTTTTCTTTAATACCCAGTGTTGCGCTACAGTTTTCCTTCTTCTCCAACTCTGTTTAGATAATGGCTATCACTATTGCTGCTCATAATCGCGCAGCACTAACTGCTCATTTGACTCAACATGGAGTACCGGCTGCGGGAGCAAACATCTTTGTGGTTGAAGCGAACGCTGCTTTTCGCTTCGAGGATTTTTACTCTTGGGTTAAGTTTCCGGCGGTGAATGGGAATGATAATTTCTTTCATGATTATGAACATGCCGCGGTTCCCCGGGAGTATAGACCTTATCAGTCTCTTGAAGTTTTCCGTTGTCAGCACAACATCTGGTTTAATGGCGCCCTACCTCACCCTGTTACAGTGGTCCGTTTAGGCCTTTTATCGGTCGACGGGGCCACATGGCCTGTTTTGGCGGGATTTACACCACACCCAAATTATCGTGGTGTTACACATGCAGAGCTGCGAGAATTGCATGCATCTTTAGTTCATATACATAGAAGCGTGATACAATATGTGTCACGAATGGTACAGGTGGCTCTGGCTGGAGCACCTCCTCAGCAACCGGGACATGGGGGAATGGTAATTAGCCCAATCATGATTAATTCAGTGATGGGAAAGCGTCCACAAAATAGGGATGATTTACCGTTCTGGTTAGCAGAGAGATTGGAGCAACTCGAAGCTGTCTTTCCTAATACTACTCCTTTGGATAAACACTGGATACTTACAATGAGTTTACCAAAAGGTCTTATTCCCAATTTAGCTGACTGCACCACTTGGGGGAAGGTGTGTGCTGCGCTGTATTCTCAATGCTTTGGCACCCCCTCCATGACAGTGCTTCTGACAGTTCTTAAGAAAGTTCAGGAGGAGCACGGGGCGGAGGCCGCTCTGGAGTTGGGGATGAGACTGGTTGGGGTATTCCCTATAGTCTCTGATATGATATTAACCAATATAAAAGGGGAAGCAGTTAGTCTGCAGGTGAGTCAGCGTCTTGAGGCAACAGACGACGTTGATAAACAGCGCGAATTGCCTAAGATTATCGCTAAGGTATATAAAGCGTTAGGACGTAATAATTTAGGGAATAAACCTTATACTCAGCCACTGACTAAACCCCCTCCTGAGGAGGGGTGTCCATTATTTCCTAAAAAGAATTGGAACAAAAATAAACAACAACAGCAACAACAGGAGCAAGGTTCGCGTGCTGGTTCACCGACACCTGATGCTTCCGAGCGTAGGTATGATTTGCGTGACCGCTCTAAGATTAAGTCACCAGAGAGGTTTCAGGTTCCTGATCCTCGCTCTCCTCATTCCTTGCAGGACTCTTCGGATCAACAGTCCGGTGGAGGGGAGCGTTAAGATTGTAGACAAGGCGAGACCATGCAACAACGACGTGATCCGCTACACCAGTTTGACGTAAAAGCCAAACCGGAGGGACAACAGACATACTAAGCTCCGTTTCAAAAGAAAAAAGTTGCCGCTTTAACAGCGAAGTATGCCTCAGATGGTGAGAACCCTGCTTCTCGATTGGAGATGGGCTGTGACGCTCCTCGACAGAGTGGAAGAAGTTACCATAGTACGGGAGGTACTCAGTCCTTGTCTGGAGGCGAGAGCAACTGACACATTTATTACAGTGGAAACAGCTGATACGAGAGTTGAACCCCCAGATAGACTTTATGAAATAGTCCTCCAAATTGAAGGGAATTTACAACATACAGTTAAGGGTATCTTTTGGGATAACCTTACCTCATCATACGACATTTTGTTGGCGGAGGCGGATTGGCCTCCTCCATTTGTTTTGGCTTCTCCTCGAGGTGAGGACGTGATACTTCCGAGTTTTTCGCGTTACGTCTCTGAGGAAGCTAAACGGGCTGATGCATCGGAATGGGCTTTAGCCCTAGCGCCGGCAGTGTATCGCAATCAGGTAGGCTGGGATAGAGATTCACCGGCACATGAGATTCCTTTGCGATCAATGCCACAGCCTCAGGCACAATATCCGATCAAACGAGAGGCGAAAGCATCCGTTAGTGACATATTAGCCCAGTTGGAATATCAGGGCGTAATGAACCCTGTGTTTCATCAATGAATAATCCTCTTTTTCCGATATCGAAACCGGATGGTTCGTATCGCATGGTTTTGGATTATAGAAATTTGAACAGTCATGTTCGTACGTTTGCCGTATAGAACACACACAGCTCTGCGTTAATAAATAACATTGTCCGTAAAAAGTATAAAACCACTTTAGATATTTCTAACGGTTTTTACAGTCACAATTTGGCTCCTGAGAGCCGTGACTGGACCGCATTTACTGCGGTCAGCAATCAGAAAAGATTTACAGGATTGTCCATGGGCTATAAGAATACCCCGGGTGCGTTTGCAGCGGGTGTCGTGTCATTTTTACACAACCTCGATCCTGATGCTTTCTCTTACGTTGACGGCATTTATTTGACTGATGACAAATTGATTCCGCATCTGGTGCGCGTTGACCGCATCATTTTTGTCCTTTGCAGACTTGGGGTACAAATTTAATTTTGCTAAGTCTCACATAGCCTACTTGGCGGTTCTGTTTTTGGGTTACAAACTCAACAATGAAGGGAGGGGCTTAGCACTCCACTTTCTGGAGAAATGTGCTCAATCACAGCCTCCTTCTACTCTTAAGAAGTTACAATCTTTTTTGAATTTCAGAAGGACATACATTCCTGATTATGCTCAGCGTATCAAACTGCTTTACGCGTTGATACAACCCTCTTTTTCGTCTTCCAGCTGGCTTCCGGGACACACAGAAATTCTTCGGTCTTTGCAGTTTGATCTGTTTGCGACCAACTTTTTGTTAACTCGTAACAACACAACTAACTTAGTCATACGGATTGTCCCTGGCACAGTGGGTTTCACGTACCTAACATTCAATGAGGGAGATACAGTCCCCATTGCCTACAAATCGCATTTGTACACATCAGCAGAGATGCATTTTTCCCCCCATTGAGAAAATTCTTACGGCAGTACAGATGGCGATCCTGAAAGAACGCTCTTTGGCTCAGGGGAAAGGCATTCTTATAGTATCACCAGTGCCTACTCTGGAGGCAGTCACAAAGGCGAGCGCACCGAATTCTAAGGCCTTACACCCGCGTTGGATTCAGTGGGCGAATGCTTTGATGTCGGCTGATGTCACTTTTATCTTTGACCCATAGTTGCAGATGCAGGAGTTTTTACAGTACGAACAAATTCATCCTGCGCCACAGTTTTTGCTTCCTCTTGACCAATACAAATGTATCGTTTATACCAACAGATCGGCGCAGCCGGCCGTTGGTTCCAAACATGCTTACTCGGCCGCCTGTGCTATTGTGGCGGGCTCTATGGTTGACAGTGAGTTTAAGTCTTCCTTGGTCCACACACAGTCTCTTGGTGACTGTAAGGCTCAGTTGGCTGAGCTGCGGGCTTTAGTATTGGCTCTTGAATTCGCTGATCCCGATGTACCTACTCTTATAGTATGCAATTCTTTCTATTGGTACAGTCCTTTAATGACAATCTATTCTTTTGGTCTCAAAACGATTATCGGAACTCTAAAAGGTAGTGCAATCAAGCATAAAACGCTTTGGGTTCGAGTGGCAGCTCTTAAAGAAAGCTTGCCGCTCACACGTTATACATACTCTTGGCCATCAGCTTGTGAGAGCACATGCTGTTGGTAATTCTTTGGTTGTTGAGGCAGCCAAATCTGCAGTTGCCAAGTGTTCAGTAGCAGCAGTTACAAGGTCCATGACTAAAATGGATAATGAAATTCTGGCGGCTATAGCTGCTACAAGGGATGGGACGGCGTTCCCGCAAGATTTCCCTTCGAAGTATTCTTATCATTTATCACCGGAATAGGTGCCCTTTGCTTCCATTCCATCCGTTGGGGATCGGCTGATTCCCAACGAGGACCACAGGCTTCCTTTAATCATTGCCGCTCATGAAGGCATGGCGTCTGCACATGCTGGAGTTTCAGCATCAGTGTCTCTTTGGCAGCAGCGTTATTGGTGGCGTGGTCTGTATAGACACTCGTAATTATGCACTTTCTTGTGACATCTATCAACAGATTAAACCGTCCTCGGTTGCACGTCCACCTCACACGCAGCTATACATTTCAAATCAACCATTTGGATGTATTTATCTTGATCACTGCGATCCTTTGACGTCCGACACGGTCTATAAACATATTCTCGTTGCAGTGGATTCGTGCACTAGATTCCTTTGGGTTTGGCCGCAACGTAGTGCTGGCGCTCAAAATGTCATTAGAGATTTGCGTGTCTTTATCGGGACATTTGCTTGTGATACCTTCCATTCTGACCAAGGTCCTGGGTTCGCCTCTAAGGCTTACAAGGATGCAATGACGTCGCTGCGGGTGCTATTGCAATTTTTGTCTCCATACATGCCGGAGGGCAATTCTATAGTGGAGCGAATGAACCGTGACTTAAAGCAATCTTTGACAGCTAGAGTCTTGGGTACTGGCAGGGGTTGGCCGACTCATTTATATGGGGTTCAACGTGCACTTAATCTCCCGAGAAGATCTCTGGGTGGGCGGACCCCATACGAAATGCTCTTTGGCATCAAAATGTTTGTGCCAGACCTTGATGGTCTAGACGTTGTGGCGGCTGCCGCAACATTTGTCGTAGATGACCATTGTGCTATGCTACAGGATCTACAAAAGAATCATGACACTCATGCTAAAGCGGAGTTGCCCTCGTCCGAAGACACAGCAGTGCTGATCCCAGTCACAGGGTGGCTTCATCTAGTTGGAGATCTGGTCCGGGAGAAGATAGAGAACAAAAAAGATTTTGGTCCCTCCTACCGTGCACCAGTCCCTGTTCTTGGATTAAAGGGCACCAGAACTGTGATTTTGCCTCCACTATCTGGACGCAAAGAAAATTGCTACATTTCCATTGAACATGTCAAGTTGCACCGTTTGGCCGATACTGAATAGTATGCCCAAAACCGTCCTGCGGAGAGAGGTTTCACTTCCTGTGAGGTCTTCGACGGCAATTACCGTACATCAGGAGCATGAAGTGGAAACCTCATTTGATGTGCTGCCTGTTTTGTCATCAGTTTCGAAGACTACACCTCGAAATCAAGTCTCGCCTCCTATGGAGCTTACTGTGGACATTCCTACACGTGCGCTCCAATCATCTTTTAATGCTGAACGACCACCTTTGCATCGCCTAGGAACAATGGGTTATTACATGGACAGAAAAAACTTTTGTTCAACGTCATCATCCTCTTCATTGAGTTCAACTACGGAGGAACCCCCCAGTCAATTTTTTATTTTATTTTCCTGGTTTTGCAGAACTTACCTGGTTCCTCCTTGGACCTACATTTGGATGGTTTTTACAATGATATTCCTCTTCATGTGGATTGGGTTTGTGACTGTTTTCTTCCTTCTGATTAATGGTCATTATTTGCCTGATCGCTCTAATGTACATTTGGTTGATGGGGTTTTAACCCCACTCACCTCCTCACATATAATGAAAAGGGATCAATCCCATGTTAATATTTCTGCTGTGCCAGTGGTAGATGGCATAGTTTGGGATACAGTTCAATACAAAATCTACAGCCCGACGGAAACGATTTGAATGCCATACGTACTTCGGGTCTCACTAGGTGGCGTCATTACCCCTGGACTGCATTCCGACGATTGGGATGTTAATGACGTACATTCGTTATTTTCCGATTTAAAATATTACACTGCTTTTGAAACTGAAGATTTGTATTTAAATTCTGCCAATTATGCTGATTTATTCTGTTTCCAACATTATGCTCATCATTTTTTACATAAGTCAAACACTGTTCGCAATCAGGTTAATTATACGCAAGGGGAACATTGTCCTGCCCCATTTGAAGGTAGTTCGCAAACACAACAAGCATTTGCAATGCAATAGGTCTCGCATTTCCTGGAGTTGGAGCTATTGGCATTGTAAATGGCAATGTTGTTTATGTTTTGGTTTTTTTTCGCAGTGGAGTGAATAGTTAAAGAAAAAAAGTCCACACCATACCATATTATAAGCTTGTATAGCAATTGTACAGTAAACCTACGGCTATGTTAACAAAGTAACTAAGCAAAGTAAACGCAGTCATGGCAAACACTACTTGGAGCCCACCTATGGACAACAGAGATCAATTGCACGCATGCACTGTATGTAGGCTGTCATGGCAGATGATGGATATGGTTCACGCAGCTGCAACAGAGGAGCAGAACACAAGCATGCTCTGTTTAAAGACAGCTGGGACTACAAGGTCGTAAGAAAGTGGATTTAAGCGAGAGTGGGGCAAGATGGCAGCTGACTGATCACCGGAAGAGAGCTGCCCCGGTGTCTTGCTCCCACCCCTGAGAAAAATCCCCTTTTGTGCGGAGCTATTGAGGGCAAACAAGCTAAAACATTTCTGATTTGGAATAATACCGAAACACTGGAATGCAAAGGGCTGATCATTCATACCAGGCTGGGCGCAGCACTTCGGCGTGGCGGAGAGGATTGCAGTGGCTAGAGCAACGTGTCACTTTCTTCATCGCAGGCACCGTAGGCTTGGCGGTCCGCGCCCACGGGAAGCTACGGTTGGTGGTGGATATGGCCCCCAAGGTGAATAGACTAGCAAAAGATGTTGTGAAGGACGTAGGAGGAACAGCGACGGGCCGCGGTCCCCGGCGCGGTAATCTTACCGGGAAAGTGGAGGATGCGGATCCGAAGCCTGTTAAGGAGCGGATCACGGATGTGCGAGCTGGCCGCCGAATCGTCTCCGGAGACCGCGCTGGACAGCCTCTCATCTCAGAGGAATTTTCTGGGAGTTTAGCGGCGAACAAGGTCCCCCTGCCTCCACCTATGTCCGTGTCTTTGCCTCTGCCTGCTGCAATGGGAAAGGAGAGCATCAGAGCGGACTCCTCCAATCCTGACCCTGTGGCCTCAGCCCCAGCAACAGACGCGCAGGTACAACCGTCGGCAGCAGAGCGATGCGGAGAGCAGAGTGAGGAGCAGACGAAGCAGCTTCAACCTATCCAGCAGGAGCAAGATAAGGCACCGAGGCCACAGGAGGAAAAGCTGAGAGGAGATACACTAACAAATCAGACAGGTACTGGAAATTCTATGTTTGTCCCAGATAGTTTAGTTGCATTAATAGAAACAGACCCCATTATTGGAACTAACATTTTGGATGAGGCTATGAGTGAAACCATTGCACAAGATACCCCCACAACCACTTATCAGAATGGGGCAACAGCGTTTCAAGGGCAGCTGGGCGAAGCTTGGCTGAACAATCCAACGGGAACACCGGATCATGGGGGGGGGGGGAGAGAGTTTTCCCCTCACAGACTAGTCTGAGCTCTCAACGTCCACTCCTGGGCTCACTGAGGAAGAATCAGGGTCTGATGAATCTACAATTAACAAAAGCCGGGATAGGGCAGCTACCCTAAAACGCAGACCGAAAGCCAGGGGAAAAAGTCAGCAATTGGACAGTAATGATGAAACCACTCATAAGCTAAAATGGGACTATTCTGCCACAAGTCAGGTT
The DNA here is from genome assembly GCA_963921515.1 of Calotriton arnoldi. Lineage (NCBI taxonomy): Eukaryota > Metazoa > Chordata > Amphibia > Caudata > Salamandridae > Calotriton > Calotriton arnoldi. Next base: position 502,157 of record CAWUFW010004109.1, read on the forward strand.
TATAGCGAAGGCTTGCTTGATAAGACCCAAATAGCATCTAGCGCCTCTCCTACCTCGAATGCTGCTCCCTCGATGGAGTTAATCTACGCCACTCTCAAGGAAATGCAAGGGGAAGCTCGCCAAGAGAATCGCAGAGCACATCAGGCTACAAAGAAATTACAGGGCTCCCTCCGGAAGGTGAGCAAAATGTGCTCAGAAATGCAAGAAAGGGTGTCACAGGTCGAGGAAAAAACAGCGACTCTCGAGGGCGAGCTGGGAAAGATACAGGAACATAAGGAGCTCCAGGAGAAACAGGCTGGCGACATGATGTGGAAACTCGAAGACTTTGAGAATCACCAGCGCCGAAATAATTTACGATTCCTAGGTATTGCGGAAAATAGTGAAGGCAGCGATGTAAGAAACTTTATGGTAGACCTCTTGAAAGGAGCCTTCCCCGAGTTATCAAGCTGGAACTGGGACACTGAAATTCAGCGGGCTCACCGCTTTCCATTGACCCTGAGGAAAAATACCACGGTAGGGCAACTGGAACGGCCCAGAGCGATCCTAGTTTTTGGGGGGAATTTCCTCCTTCGGCAGTCCATCTCAGACAAGGCAAGACCGGACGCAAAACGATCCCATAATGGCCACACCTTTTTCATGCGCCCTGATTTCTGCCATACTATGGTGGAAAGGTGATGGAGATTACGTCAACTAATTTCTCCTTTTCAGGCACTTGGCGCTGAAGCCTACCTATTGAGCCCTGCACGCCTCAAAATAATATACAGAGGAAAAGTCAGGGTGCTACCTTCAGAAATTAAGGCTCAGGAGTATCTGAAGGAGCTACAGGAGACAAGAGGACAGGGGGCTACTGGGACAACAGAAAGATAGAGTGTGCTGCTACCACACTTGGAGGCTGGGTGATGAGGGCACAAGTGTGGGTATTATCTGGGTAAAATGAAACGTGGGAAGGATGAAACAATCACTGGTAGAAAACTGTAGAAAAACTGCAGAAAATTGCGGGATGTGTGTTTTTGCCTTTTTTTCTCCCCTAATTATCACCCGGTATTTTTTTGATTTCACAGATGGGGGGGTAGGACGGTAAATTACTTGGAATTTGTTTAATACATAGGGGTGGGGGATCGGACACGGTGGCACTTCGGGCGGCCTACAGGCGACATCACATGGGTCCCTTTGCGACCCATGTGCTCAATGTTGGGGGGAGGGGTTGGGTGGAGTGGAGTGGGAGGAGGGGGAGGGAGGGCTAGGGGGGTGGTACTGGGAGAGCGGGGAAAACAGGAGGGGAAATTCGGGTCACGAGGATCATGAGAAAAGCAGGGGATACAATCTAGTTGTAAACAGCATAGGTATGAAACAAAAGGAATTAATGGCAACTCTGGGAAATACAAAATCAGGGAATGTTTTTTCAAATATTACATGATGAAAATACGAATAGCATCAATTAATGTATGTGTTCTGAACGATCCACATAAAAGGCAAAGGATTGCAATAGAATTGAAAAGGTTAAGGGCTGACATTCTGTGTTTACAAGACACACATTGAGGGTTCCAGGGCTAAACTAATGGAGCAGCTGGGGTATAATTTAGTCGTGAATACACTGCAGGGGGCCAGGACTACAGGGGTTGCTATATTGTCACGGAGGAGTGATGTAAAATGGAGAAATTGTCAGACCGACAAATTTGGACGATGGGTGATGGTAGAAGGCTGCTGCCGTGAATCTAGTTTCACCCTCTGCTCAGTGTATGGATCTACGGGTGATGACCCGGAGGTCTTGCTGGAGGTGAACACTGAGCTGGCTTCACGAGGAACACCAGTTATATTATGTGGAGACTTAAATATTAATGGTCTGGGCATTAGATGGGATGGGGGCACCAGCAAATATACAGGCCGTAAAAATAAGGTTTGCAGGGCTTTGCTATCGCTGATCCAAGATAACGGTCTGACAGACATCTGGGCTTTGACCAAAGCTCTGGATCCTGGGAGCATGTTCTACTCTGCACCGCACAAACTTGTAGCACGACTTGATTAATTTTTTACCTCATCCCATTTGGCCATAGATTGTGATATAGAAAAGCACCCCAGAGTGTTCTCAGACCACAATCCTCTAGTATTAACCGTTAATCTTAGGGGGGCAGAGAGGAAAAAACATCCTTGGACATTTGAAAGAGGTTTGCTAAAAGACCCAGACTATATTGCACATATGAATACCTGGATTGAGGGTTTTTGGAAATAAATAGGGATAGTGCCAGTAGTGGGGTGGTCTGGGACGCATTCAAGGCTGGAGTCAGATGCAAGACACGTCGCTACAGCGCCAGAAGGAGGAAAAATGAAACAGAGCGAGTTAACACACTGTATGAAGCAATGGCTGCTTTAGAAGAGCTGATTAGGGCAATAGCACAAGGTGCACCATTAGAGCGTTGGACGCATAAAATTGCGGTGACAAAAGCTGAGATTGGTGAAATCTCTTCGACTAAGGCAGCTGAAAAATATCTTGCATGGCGTGAGGGGTGCTATGAACTCAGCGAGCAAGTAGGACACATGCTCGCAGTTCGGACGAGACATAAAAGGGTGATGGGGGAGATAGTTGAAATACTGGATAAAGACGGGATTGTGATCAAAGAAGCCAATGGTATACAAGAAGTATTTCATAAATATTACAGTGAACTGTACCAGGAGGAAATCGAGCTGTCCCACCACTCGGTTAGTGACTACCTGAAGGATATTCAGATAGAGCAATTTGCCACTCAGGATATAGACCTCATGGATATGATCTTAACAGAGGAAGAAATATATAGCGCCCTGATGAGCCTCCCATCGGGTAAGGCGGTGGGGCCGGATCAGATCCCTTTGGAGTTTTATAAAATCTTTTATCATCTACTAAAACGGGACATGATAAAAACCCTCAGACAAGCATAAGGTGGGAATTCAATACCAGAGTCCTGGGCCCAGGCGGTAATAGTCGTTTTTCTAAAAAAAGGCAAACCCCCGCGCAAACCTGGTTCATATAGACCTATCACTCTAATGAATAGTGACTCCAAAATCTTTTCAAAAATATTTGCTACCCGATTAAGCTCTATCATCAGCAATGTAATCCATCCACGCCAGCACAGGTTTATACCCGGAAGAGGCACTACTGAACATGTTCGCAGGGTAATAACACTCTTCGATGCAGCAGCAGTCTCAGGAGACCCTATGGCACTCATCCTACTTGATGCCGAGAAGGCGTTTGATAGGGTCTCCTGGGACTACCTGTGGGGCACCCTTGAACGACATGGGCTAAGAAAAGGATTTATTAATACAATCATGGGTCTATACAAGACCTGGTGGCTCGCGTCAGAGTAAACGGGGAGTATACGGAACCAATACCGATTTCGAGGGGAACCAGACAGGGTTGTCCCTGCTCCCCCTTACTCTTCGCTATATACATTGACCCTCTGATACGAAGAATTGAATGAAACCGTACAATCAAACCAATGAGATTTCAGGAGCTGGAGACAAAAATCCTTGCTTACGCGGATGACTTGGCAGTTGTCACACCCGACCCCCAGACTGCAGTTAATGAAATAGGTAACGAAGCAGCAACATTTGGGCTGGTCTCAGGGTACAAACTCAACCAGCAGAAAACCCAAATTGTTGTCAATAGTGTGTCTGTTTTTGGGGATACAAGGGTCACAAACATGGCTACATATCTGGGGGTAAAAATCACATCGGAATTGGGGCGATTAGTAGAGGCTAACATAGCTCCAATAATAAGGCAAGGGAAGAAAGATTTTGACAGGTGGCATAATCTTCACCTCACTATTGTAGGTAGATGCAATATAATAAAGATGTTGTTTCTTCCCAAGATACTATATCTCTTCAAGACTATACCCCTTGAGTTTGGAATGCTCTGGTTCAAAGAAATGGAAAGTATGTGTAGCAGGTTTATCTGGTCGCATGGTAAGACCAGAAGGCCACTCAAATTTATGACCTTAACAAGGGAGAAGGGAGGATGGGGGGTCCCCGATTTAAGACTATACTACTGGGCGGCCACCCTTCAATATATGCGTGTGTTGTTGGGAGGGAAAACAGAAGAGCAGAGGAATCAACTCGGATCAGAGGATGTGTATGAATTACTAATAGGCGAGGCCGCACAGGGCGGTTTCTTGAACTATAGCGAGCCAAGCTATTACAAAAAAGTTAGGTTCAAAACCCTGCATGCAGCTTTTAAGATTTGGGTATCTCTTAAACGAAAAGTTGGGCTTGGTCGGCTGAACTACTATACACAACTTTTTAAAAATCCAACTTTGCCAGAGATCTTCAGAGATAACATCATGTCTAGATGGGTGGAAGCAGGAATTCGCTCAATAGGAAATCTTTTAGATACATCGGTGTGCTAGCATTTAGTGATATACAAACTAGATTTGGGATACATACCAGAGATTTTTTCAAGTATTTGCAAGTCCGGAGCTATCTAACCCAAAAAAAAGGGGGTTTAATGGGTTTTAACAATAATGATATTGTGGACGTGGTCCGCTCTGAAGGGTGTACAATTAGTCAGATATATTCAAAGTTGATCACGCTTATCCAGGATGACCTCGAAAAACATGGGTCCAAATGGGAACAGAAGCTGGGCACGGCACAGAATATATTTTTAGAGTCACTTGAATTGGGGAGGACGGTGCTTCGATCGGCAGGATTACAGGCTCAACACTACAAAACACTGCTTTCATTATACCATACCCCGGCTAGAATTGCTCAATGGGGTGGTCAGGATGGAATCACATGCCAGCGCTGTAGTAGCACTGAAGCCGATTTGACACATATGTTTGCAACATGCCCTATTCTAGGTACTTGGCTAGGCGAAATTGAAACATTTATGAATACATCATTGAAAATAAGATTGACTCTAACGGCCCAACACATATTGCTAGGTATTAGCAATAATTATGTTTTAGAGGACCATCGCCCCTTTCTTTTCATAGCAATGGCAGTGGCAAGAATCTGCATTGAGTCAGCCTGGCTAGACCCCCTGGCACCCGGATTCCAGCAATGGTTGGGTAGATTATTAGCCACCTACAATTTAGAACAAGCATTTGCAATGCAATAGGTCTCGCATTTAGAAACTTTGACCTACTGGTATTGTAAATTACAATGCCTTCTATTATTGCAGGTTTTTAAAACACATAAATAAAAGGCATTGTCATTTAGAATGCCAATAGCTCAATATCTTGCCATTGCGAGACCTATTGCATTGCAAAATGCTTGTTCTTTTACGATTCTTTTGAAAGCCCAGCAGGAAAATTGTTTTGCTCTAAAGCGAAGTAATAAGCATCATTCCCAGCGCCCACATGCACTACACTAAACAGATAATTGGTTGGTAAACTCTCAAGACTCAGGTACAAGTAAGCTGCAATAGTGGGATTTAACATTTCCATATTTAATCTGCGGGACCAAACTTGATTAGGTATAAAAATTGCACATGCTTTTTATTTAAAATACCACTAGAGCCAGGCTCAGAAAAAGCGTTTGACATCCCAGTCTCCTGAAACATTTTCTTCACATTTGCGGTCCATGGAATCATAAGGCCTTTGACACATGTAAGACAATCATTAATAATATCTCTGGTGAGAGACGCCTCCTCATTTCTCCAGATTGATAACCACAAGAGTGTGGGGTGCGCTTTAATGCAATCACCCATGTAAGGCAGATCCAACTTCTCATGACAAATAAAGTGGGAGGAGGATACAGGGGCAGAGAGGGCCTTTCTGCAAAAGCAGTTTTCCTCAACCTGGATGGCTTCGCAATTTGCAATGCCCCAAATCTCAGCCCCATGTGTTTTGCAACGGGACACATGGAGTTGCATAAATCTGTAGTAACGGGGAAAGTGTCCTCTCCCTAGGGGGTTGAGGTAGACTGAAAAGGAATCCTACTGCCCTGGATAGCTTCAGGCTACAATTAGCAATATGAGATGCCCATCAAAAATGACCCGTAAATAAAAAAATTATGTTAATGTTAAAGGGAAGGAAAATTTAAAGCGACTTACAGACAAAACCTCAAACGTATCATAAATGTCTAACCGAAGTTATTTACAATGGGAACTCAGATTACAAGTGGCGCACGGAAGAAGTTTTAGGGCGTATAACGCAGATTGGTGAAATAAGTACTCTCCAAACGGTGCGTGTTCTTATGCTGATATCTCTTGGAACGATGCGCTTTTTGTTGAATGACAGATTATTCCATGATCGTCACTGTCCTTTTTTTCCCCTCCATTGTTTGGACTGCTTTTTCAAGCATAACTGGAGTGGTTGGGGTGCTTTATTGTTAGGCTTACGGTTAATCACTAACCTTTATGTCGTTAATCGTCTAGGAGGATGGCTGTAAGGGTGAGGGCAACAATGTATTGAACGATAGGAGACCGGATAAACTAGAAACACGTGTCTCCTATACGCCATCACGTTACTTCGGTGCACACCACCTCTCAATTTCCAAAACAGTGTAAGGGAAGTTCAAATAAGTATATGAAGACCCTGAACTGATTTTTATAGCTGTCGCATGCTCCTCTCTCATCGCAGTCCATGCGCAGGATTTATTCTATCGGATTGCATTAAAAAACAAGATTCAAACAATGCCTACCTGATGCTGAATCTACAACTTAGCCACATACCTGCTTCATCTCGGACTCTTACTCCTTTCCCTGGTAAACATGTCCACTGAGATAAAGCGAACGCGGAATCGAAACCTGTGGTGCGCGCACCACAGAGGAGCGGGGGGAGGGAGCGCGGCAGCGACAGCGAGGCGAACGCGCGCTGCTGCGCGTTCTGGCCACCGTCGGGAATGGGAGGAGCGAAGGCGGGACATGCGCCCGCCTTTGCCCAATCGCGTGCCGTTTTTTCTAAAAAAAAACGCACGCTACAGCCAATGAGGGCTTCTGGAAACAAAACCACACGCACGAGCGTGTGGGTCGTTTTCAAAAGCCCTTTCTAGAGGTCTCGCGCTGCGCGGACAGTGCTGCGCACTGCAACGCTAGGCGCGAGACCTAAAAAGGAGTATATAAAAAATAGGGCTTAAAAGCAACAAAAAAAAAAGGGGGAAACATATGGGCCCCTCTCAAAAGATGGAAGGAGGGTAATTAAAACGTATAAAAGAGGCATCAGTATGTTATGTGATTGTATGAAAATAATTGATTTTGACCATAAATTGGGTCTCTATGTTTTTTTGTATAATAACAATGAAGCTGTTATCCTGTAGTCAGTTCATATGTTTTTGTTGCTGTTAAATATTCACTCTCATGAAATCCTCTTGTATTTAAAGCAATGGAGTTGATTCAATAAAAATTAAAAAAATTTAAAAAAAAGAAAGTGGATTTAAGCATATAAGTATTTGAATGTTGTAAATATAAATGTGTTCACATTGATCTATACGGAGACACTGTTTTTGCACAGGCAGGAATGTACATTGCTGGCAATGCTGTCTGGTTCGCTCCACTTATCAGCTCACCCTCCTAGATTAAAAGAAACAGAAAAACCGCTCAATTCCTTGATTTCTACACGATCTTGATGTTCTCTCTATGCCATTCCCATGTGGGTGGAATATTTGACTGCTACCAATCTGTTTTAAAAAAAAATACTTTCCAAGAGATACTTTCATTCGATATTGCTTGAGAATAACATTAACTGCGCTCAAGGTTAAGGTAGGCGCATAGATTACATGTGTGGAACTCTGAATATAACTTGAGTCAGTGGCTCTGGAGTGCTTGTCACCACTGGGCTCTTCCTGTGCATTGTTCAGAATGCGCATAAGAACAGCCACGAGGCTACATCTGGTGCCAAGGTGTGTAGCATTCGAAGAATGCCCCCTTGTTGTCCGTACTTGTTCGGAACGTGCGTTCAAGGCAAACTTTGCTCAGATTCCGTTTAATGTGCATGTAATCCAGACGTGCCAAGATTCATGCAATCTGAACTCTTTATTTTGTGCTGTTCGTTTCTTCCATGAGTCTGCAATATTCAAGTGTGGAAGGGCAATGCGCGCAGGTTTGGGGGAGGGAGGCAGTGATAACACAAACTATAACATGTATTCCAACCTCATGAAAGCGTGTCCCTGTCTGTTTTTCTTCAGTGCATACAAAAAGGATGCAGGGATGATAGGGTGTTCTGTTTCCAGTGACCTATTCAACTCTTAGTCACGCCATCTCCATGAAACCGACTGACAAGTGACCCAGACTTTGTTATTTTTCACGTTCCATCTAATTTCCTGTTAGTGCAAATTACACAGAGTGCTGAGGAAATACTGTTATTAGAGAAAACAGGAAACGAAGCATCTGCATGCCTGCTTACACCAAGAGAGTTGTTTTCCACTTGAACCATTCCATCGCTTTATACAGCGGATACAAAAAGAAGATAAACTCACCAACTTGAAACGGGGCATGGTGATTAATTGTAAGAAGAACCCTCACAGAGACTTTCAATGTAGAGCGAGGGGCAGCACTTGCCAGTAAGCGTGGCGTCAGTACTGCGAACGCCAGGATCCAGTAAAGTAAAAGAGACGAAGGGGATTAGTGAAATTACAGCGCATGCGTGCAGGATAAAAACAAGCATTTGCAATGGAATAGGTCTCGCCTTTGCGAAATTTTAAGCTATTGGCATTGTAAATGACAATGCCTTTTTGTTTATATGTTTTCAAAACCAACAGATAGATAAAAGGTTTGTCATTTACAAAGCCAGTAGCTCAAAGTCTCGCAAATGCTTTGACGTGCAGTGGAGAAACTATGTCAATTCTTTAGTAAGAAGACAGCAAAATGGTGTTTAATTGTATGGTCACTAAAGAGTAGATGCAGCTCTTTGTAAGTGGGGAAAAGTCAATATTGTTTCCAGATCAGTAATCCACTGTAGGGAATAAAAACAGAGAACGCTAGAGGCAAAGAGACAGAAAACAGAGAAAGCTATATAAAGATAAGCAGGGGTGGAACAGAAATGGAGAGAGCTATACATGAAAATGGAGTAAGTTGTAGATAGATAAAGAAATACATATAAGGTTGTAGAGCTGTAGTGAGATAGGAAGACAAGAAAACCACCCCCACAACCATGCCCCCCTCCCACAGCTGGTTTGGGAGGGAATTGAAAACGTGTTGCATTTGGTCCTAGAATGAATCTTAATTAATTGCAGTAGTTTGTTTTCGTTATATATTTTAACCGTTAATCTGTGTGTTACACGTACCTTTTAAATATATGTAAAATTCACTGTATTATGTGTTTTGACTGTGTTGTAAAGCGCTTCCTCGGGCATATTTTAGAAAAGGATTGAACTCAACAAAAAACCTAGAGAGGCACCAGAAGGGGGAAAAAGAAGGAAGCTATATGAAACGAAGAGTGCCCGCAGCGACTGGACAAAGAGCGAAGGTGAAAGAGAACTGAAATAAGGCAGGGTGTAATCGGGAATTAAAATGAAAAAAACTGGAAGAACTGCTGATTAGCAACCCAATTATTTCAGGGCTGACTTTACTTGACTGTGAAGTTGCGTTTTCCATTCTAATCAAAGCCCTACAGGTCATTAGCTAAGATTGCCTCTGGTTACGCGATTAATCTCGTGCAGCAGTGCAAGAGAGCTCTTCCGTGGCAGAGGTCACGCTACTGATACTAGTGCACGTGCAGCTGTATCCAGTGATAGCTGTGTGGACAGGGGCCTGGGAAGCACCAACAGCTCGTAGGTGACATCACAGGCCCGAGAAGCTGCGTTCTGGAGAAGCGCAGCAGTGAGACAGCAGGAAAGAGGACCCGAGCTTGTTAACCAAAAGTGCACCTTAAGACATTCGATGGTAGACAACACTTATATAAACACAGTATGGCACACTATGCGAGTCAGAGAACAACCCCTAGGAAAATGTTCTCAAACCTACTCCTATGGGGTAGCGTCCATCGTGTAATTTAGTTGGGAGGGTGAATGTCAAAGTCCCAGATTGCCACAGGTAATCAGATTTCGAGTCAGAGCTAAAAAATACAAGCGCGGCCGCGATCGTGTAATTTAGTTGGGTGGGGGAATGTCGGAGTTCCAGATTGCCACAGGTAATCAGATTTCGAGTCAGAGCTAAAAAAACAAGCATTGCCCTAATAAATGTGAGACATATAACATTAAACATATACAAACGTCCGCATTGCCCATCTGCGCTTTAAAAGTGAAAGTGGGCATGAGCGAGCAATGGAAGCGATTTCCTATCACGAGGCAGCATTTGCCAGAAACCTAACCCTCCCACGCCACGGCAAACCAAGATGGCGTCGGCCAGTCAAAATGGACCGTCCTAAAAGTGAACAAGGCGGAAACCAAAAACCCCGGTTGCCAATCACGCGCCGTCGTTTAACAAACGACTACGCGAGCCAATTGAAAAGAAGGGCGTGGCGTAAAGCCCCCTTCTGAAATCGTATCGATTCCAAAAGGCCCTCGCATGGCGAGAGCAGCGCATGCGTGCTGCTAACGTCAGGCGAGACCTAAAAAGGAAAAGAAAGAACATGGAAAAGGGCGGCCATGTTGGAGTGGGCTAGAATAAGGCAGCAAAAAAGGCTGAAATCATCAATTAAGACATGACAATGCAGACACATCCTATTAAATATTAACCATAACTAGAAAGTTAACAGTGCCGAGCTCAAAGCGCGCGAGCAAGAATAATTTCTTACTTGTGGTAAAAGATGGGCGTCTCCTCGTTGTACCTGTTCTCACAACTGAAAGCAGAGCAGGACTGCACCATCGTCACACCGAGCACTAAGGCTGCTGCACCGTTTTAAAAGAGGACGAACAATGCCCAAAACATACGTTTTTTTGATTAAGTATATAGCTAGTGTTTTGCGCATTACTAAATTGAGTTAAGGGAAACAAAACAAACCCAATCCCCCTTAAAAAGAAGCCCAAACAAAGCCATATCCTACCAAACAAAAGCCCAACTTCCGATCGGCAATCCCCCTTAAAAAGACGCCCAAACAAAGCCATATTCTACCAAACAAAAGCCCAACTGCGGATCAACATGGAAAATTGCAGAAAAGTTTAAAAAATACAACCAATGAAGCAGGAGGCGCTGCGTGGGGGGCAGCACTGACCCAACTGAAGCATTAAGAGGAGGTGGGAGGGAGAAATTCTATAGTTAAATCTAAACAGCTATGCCACCAAAGCTGAACACGGGCAAACAGTAACAGAGCAGGAAACCAAGAAAATAAATAGTCCCCCAAAGAACAGATGAAGAACCATTGCGTAATGAGACAGTACTTTGTCCATGTTGCGTGGGAGGAACGGAAGAGAAAAAGGAGGGACAAAGAGGCAGGACTGGCCACTAGCAAGCAAGGATTTTTAAAGGACACTGAAACAAACAAATCAAGAGCAGGGGGATGGTTTTAAGCCCACAAGAGAAATTACAATAGGTCTTGAATGATCGACCTAAAAAAATAAGTGTATCTACTTTTCTGGCTATAATCTATCTGACCCGAGATCTTATTATTATAAATTGAGTGCACAAACACACAAGAAATTCATGCTGACCCATACTAAATTGGTATATTCTTCGACATTCATAACCGATTTATCCTTGAAAGGTTATGATTATTGGAAAGACAAAATTGATTTGAAATCAATATGGGGTACCAAAAATTGGCAGGTACAGGGAACTGAATCCTTGCATTGTGCGTGTTTGATACCGTCACAGCTGTTATTCCTGAATCAGACTGTGCAACAAACTACATGTTTTGGTTTGGCTACAGCTAAAAAATTTAATTCTCCTTTGTTACCGTCATTAGCAGCTATGACAACTGGCAGCAGTATACAAATTATTCTATAGAGGACTTACAGGGTATGGTCCTCAACGGTACCCTCAATTCACTATTGCTCCCTTGGGTTGGTTAATATGGCACCTACAATATGTAATAATACTGCCCTCACTCACACAAATGTGTGACATGCTTCATCATTGGGCTGCTACCAAAAACACCCCAGCGTAGCCACGCATGGGGTGGAGCAATAGGGTGGGGGAAGACAATACAACACAAAGAAAGACACAAAATAATTCTATAGTGACTGGGAACGTCGGTAGTGAAGGTGCAGTGAAGTGAATTAAAACTAGCTCGGAAGTGTCGCTGTGCCTAAAACTTTATTCCTGGATCTTCCAGCCAGAGTTAAAAAGTGTGAAGGATGATGGCGATTGGGAGATTCTATGTGCTCCTAGCACCCCTCCTTAACTGCAAAGTAGTCAACATGTTTCGGCCGTTAGTGTATGCCCCTCGTGTAGGGTCACGCCGGCCTTCCTCAGGACTCTACCTTTCCCAGTAAGCTCTCACTCTCACCTCCAATTCAGATAAGGGGAAAATTAAAGGTCAGTTCCTTCCGTGTTGAGGAATTTTCTCCAATGGATCATGTAATTACTAAGGAACCGGTAAGAAAAACAAAAGAAGAGGAGGCAACCCATCAGGAATAATAGTCTCCTATAGATCAACGCTATATTATGTTGAAAAATTGATACGAGCCACAATACAAACCGGGGTGTCATTCATACCACACGGAATGACTATAGTGTCTATCCCATCTTATTATTACGTGTGCCAAAGAAAATATTAAAAGAGACTAAAAAATCAGTGATCATATCAGCAATTAAATTTTTTTTATATATAATTATATACGTAATGATATATATATATATATATATATGCATTTCCAGCATCTTAAATCATCTAGCATATGTCCACACAACCAATGCTGCTGACCATTAGGGGTCCGGTGTGTATCTTTACTCACCGAGTTTACCCTAAAGTCAAATTAGAACTGGCGGCGGGCAAGAGGAGACCCCCTGTAGTCACACTTTATAAGAAGGGGATAAAAGCAAGAAAAAGTATGTGAGATCATTACAAACTAGAATTTGAGTCCACACTGCAAGACTTTTCTTTATATCTAATATAGCCTAACAACTCTTCGGAGTCAAGGTTGAGACATTTGAGGCTATTAAAACGGTGCAAATGGCATGTTATAGCGGATGGTTATTGCTACTGGATCCCGAAAAGCCAAGAGAAGTTGATTGTACTGTGGGGCAGCTTCCAAATACATATCACTGGTGCGAGAAGAGAGAGCCCAGGCCCTGGGTATATCGTTTCATGCTATTTTCTTACCTAGCGTTAAACAATAGTATTGTTAAATGTCAGCATAGTGCCCCTCACATTCTGGTATTAATCTGACAGTGTCTCCACCATTCTACCATTACCGGAGGTATTCTACACGGTAGATAAAATCCACCCTTTATATCCGCCCCATGGACTCAAACACACACACACTCTCTCCTTACTATGTCAAGGGTGGTGCTCCGCTGGCACTGCTCGTCTCCGTCCGCCGTGTAGAGTGACAGCGGAGTCGAGCGTGAGATGTTTTATCCCTCTCAAACGGAAGTTCACGGTTCCGGTCACCTGATGTGCGTCATGTGCGTGATGACAACACCTGCAACCCTGTCTCAGCGCATCATCTAGAGCGCTCACCCTCCACTCAAGTATATTTAACGCTTGGTTCCCGTCACCTAACGTGCACGTGGTGACGTCACCAGCAACAATGTCTGTGCGTGTCGTATAGGTGATAGTACCCAGTTTAAATATATGGAAAAAAAATTTTTTTATAAATGGAGGCAAGTTAATACCGTGACTTCTTGGAGGAAAAAGGAAGGTTTAATCATGTAGTAGTGCAAGGGTATTACCCAATTTAAAAATGGACATAGATTGAATTCAATACCCTATTTCAGTCAACCCTAATGAGAGGCCATGGTGTGGGTAGATCCTTAGAGACTGAAATATAGTTTATATAAAGGTGTGATAAAAATACACAGGACAGAGGGAGTAGATATACTAATAGTTGGAACTAAATATTAACGATTCAGAGCATTCCATGGGATATCATCATTGAGTCCCACTTCATGGCTACGCAGGTGGTACACCCATTTTTGTTCCCTCAATAGCAGGGCTTTTGTCTTGTCCCCTGTAGAGCTGTCGACTCTCAGCTTCTCTATGACAGTCCATGTTAGCTCTTCAACAGTATGATTTTTTTCCAAATAGTGTGCCGTCAGTTTAGTGTTAGACCTCATACACCTTATGGTACTCCGGTGTTCCATGATGCGTGTCTTAACCCTGCGGTTAGTCATACCTACATACCGCATCTGGCATGGACAGGTAATGAGGTAAATAACACCCTCTGAGTTGCAATTCGTCTGCGTCCTTTGTTCCCAGGGGTAAGTAAGGCCAACATCAATAGATTTCGTATTGTTTGTGAGGTGGCAAACATTGCAACTTCCACATCTCGAATGACCTCGTACTGGAGGTAGCTGACCTATAGTCAATGTTCTACTCGATGGCAAAAGAACAGGTCTGGTATGCACTAACATGTCTTTTAGATTGGCACTCCGTTTGTAAGAGAATAGGGGTTTCTCAATCGTCAGTCCATTGGTATTGAGTATTCTCCAGTGTTTCAATATTACTCGTCTGATTTGGTTCGACGCCGTATTAAAGGTAGTGACGCACACTGGTTTGTCAACGTTAGGTCTGGTAGCTATCTCCAGGAGATTTTCTCTGTCAGTATTTGTGGCTCTTTTCCTAGCTTTCTTAATGGTACGTTCCGGATACCCCCTTTGGGAGAGTTTCCTTGAGAGGACGTTGGCTTCCTCTTTGAAACTGGATTTCTCTGTGCAATTCCGTCTCAGGCGAAAAAATTGGCCCACTGGCAGGTTTTCTCTGAGAGATTTCGGATGGAAACTTGCAAAAGAGAGTAAGGCATTCTTATCGGTGGGTTTATGATAGACTTTCGTATGTAGTTTTCCTCCCTTAGGTATAATCATTAGATCCAGGAAAGGTAATCCTGTCTTAGTAACCGAAGATGTAAAGTGAAGTAGAGGGTTTCTCTGATTCAACCAATCCAGGAAGAGGGTTACTGATGGTTCATCACCCTTCCATAAAAGAAGCACATCATCGATATAACAACGCCATACTTTGATATTCTCTCTCCATGGGCAAGCCGGGTCAAAGATCACTGTTTTCTCAAAGGCACCCACATACAGACCCGCCAGGCTCGGGGCGAAGGTACTGCCCATCGAAGTCCCATGGGTCTGTAGATAGATGGTGCCCTCGAACTCAAAGTAATTCTTGGTTAGTGCTATCTCAGCTAGGTTCAATATAAAGGCCCGTGGTGTTTGATACTGCCAGTCTTCTGCAAACAAGATATCCTCCAGAACCCTAAGGGTTTCTCTCTGTGGTATGTTGGTGTATAGTGCATCAATGTCAAGACCTATAAGGAATTCACTGAGAGGGTCGAAATACAGATCTTTCAGATGATTCAAAATATCCAAGGTATCCCGCAAATATGCTGGCAGCTTCTGGACCAGAGGTTTAAGATAGAAGTCGCAAAATTGCGACAGCGGCTCCAATAGGGATCCGATACCCGACACAATAGGCCTCCCCGGTGGCGGTCGGGCAGGTTTATGTATTTTGGGTAGAATATAAAAATACGGTATTCTCGGTTGGTTCTTAGTAAGATATTCTGCCTCATGTTTAGAAATCCAATTATTCACTGCACCTTCCTCCACCAGGGTGGCAATTTCTTTGGTAATGTCGGGCGTAGGCTCTCCTCCTAGCCTTTGGTAGTTCCTGTCATCCGATAGTAAACGTAGATATTCATTGTCATACGTGGTCTTATCCAGAACCACTATCGCTCCTCCCTTGTCCGCCGGTTTCAAAATAATGGTCGGATTGTTCTGAAGTTCCTTCATAGCCGCCTTCTCAATGTTAGTCATATTAGAGAAGGAGCGTCCATCCTGTGTCCGTAAGTTCTCCAAGTCGTGAACCACGGCATGTTCAAAGGTGCCTATCTCCTGTGGGAGATTAGCCAGCTGTGGTGTGAAGGTAGATTTGGGACGGAGGGTTGTATCTCCTGTTGCCAGATTCCTTTCCTCCATGTCCTCAAAGAAAACTCTAAGGCGGACGCTTCTGAAAAAGGTTGCCAGCTCTTGACGTAGCTGGAAATGGTCTAGGTGGTTCGTAGGGACAAAACCCAGGCCTTTGTTAAGGAGATCCTCCTGAGTCTTGGTGAGGGTCGTTGATGAAAGATTAACCACTAGAGATGTTCCCTGCTCGTTCCCGGTTGCATGCTCTGGGCCATGCTCCTGGTCACCCGTTGGTTCAATTCCTGGTCCTCCCAGGTAACCCTCTGTTGCCCTCTCTGTTTGCCCCTGCCCATGTTCCTGCCTCTCCCTAAAAAAGGCATCTGTGGTTGTTGAAATTGACCTGTTTGGAAATGGGGGTTCTGAAAACCTGGATGTTGAGGAAAACCCATCATTGGCCAGTTGTAACCCTGGTTCGGATAATTCTGAAAGGGATTAGGAAAGAAAGGTCTTGGTCCCCTTTGATATCCCCGGCCTCTCCCTCTCCTGCGTTGTGGAAAATCATAGTCACTGCTATCACTGGAACTGCTCGCAGTGTCCCTACGTTTTCTGCCCTGCGAATTGCCCTTATTCCCGTCTGCTAACTTTTGTTGGGCATACTCGTCAGTGGTGTACGGGTAGACCGTCTCTTTAGAAAATTTCCTCAAGTCTTTCTGTAATTTTGTTATCTTGGTTTGCATCAAATACTCCCGGTATTCACCCAATTCCGTATTGATTACATCCAGCTTATGACTGAACGTGGACATAACAATCTCTGCCTTCAGACCTGTCTCAGTGGTCTGTATCTGGATCCACAGGGTATCAGCCAATCTTTTAGCTGTGCGTTATGTCTATTCTCGAGCTGCATGTGCCAGGGATTCCATCTCCATGGTAGCGTCTCGTGTGAGACAGTTACTACCAGGAGATTCAAGTAGGCTGGCAGCAGGAGTTGATGGTTCCCTACATCCAAGAATAAAGAACAGCGTAATCTTACCAGTGTATGCGTCTTCTTAACACTGGCGACGAAGGAAGCTTGCGAGGGACAAGCCGACCACCAACTCTCCCTCTCATCTGAACCCACGAATTGCCATCTTCTCCTCATCGACAGCAGTCCTGAGACAAGTGAATTGGCACCTTCAAGAGATACTGGATTCGTCCATCCCGCGTTTCCTGACTGTCTGGGTGATTCCACGACGGATTTAGGCAATTTTGAGTATATTGCCTTTATTTCCCGACAGTTGCTTTTCACGCATGCGCACCAACTCAACCACGTCATACGCACACAACGTAACGTGCGCTACGGGCGGCCATCTTTGTTGTCTTATCTCCATGACAACGTTCACTGCGGAGCACGATCACCGCCAAGCCGACACAACAGACGATTCAGCTGAGTCTGTTTCAAGAAATGATATCGAAGCGTAATTGAAGGGAATGGATATGGAAGCGGATTTGAACAGAAACAGCGTTTAAGCATTTTAAAGCATTTTGCATGATTCTCAAGGGTATTACAGGTACTGTTTGCTTTGTCTTGACTTTAGGAAGCTGCCTATGCTCCTTGATTTTTATTTCTCAAGCTTGTATTTGAATGTGCTTCGAATTTGAAATATTTATTTTCACAAGGTTGACTTTGCATGACATCTCTGACATTTGTGATCACGCTTTACTATTATTTTTTTACTAAGCTGGTCCGTACTTTGTCTTTTACACTGCTTCTGAACTATTTACACCTAAGCTTCCATGGCTGCTACCACAATGAATCAACCACCTCCTTTTCTTTGTGAAAAGGGTGAACCACTATTGCCATGGAAGAGGTGGAGACTACTTTTCGACTCGTATTTAGTAGCCATCGGTGGTGAAAAGTTTTCAGCTCATAGGAGACAAGCCATTCTCCTCCATAACCTGGGTGTAGAAGGACGCAATGTCTACGAGAGTATTGACGTAATTCCTGTTGGTGATGGTGATGGTTAACCTTCCGATGTATTTGAGATGTCTATAAAAATGTTGGAAATGTACTTTGGTCCACGCATCAATGTCGTGTTAGAAAGACACAAGTTTATGAGGATACAAGAACCTAATGAGAAAATTGGAAATTATATAGCTTCTCTGAAAACACTTGCTCGCACCTGTGAGTTTGGGGATCTTACTGACTCATTAATACGTGATCAGTTAGTCAGGTGCACTAACAGTCAAAGAGTACAAGAGAAGCTTTTGTCTAAAAATCCTTCTCTCAAGGAGGCTGTTGCCATTGTTGAAGGGATGGAAAATACCTCAGGTTGGGTTAGAGAGATGAAGATCCATAAAGCACTAACTGATAGTGCTCCAACTCCAAGTAGTATTCATGAATTGACTCAAAAGGAGACCCCTCAAGACACTATTGACAGTGTCTCTAAAAATATGCGTGGAGTTAAGGTCAAACCATCCACGGATTTTTCGAGGATAAAATGCTACAGATGTGGTAGCACCAATCACTCCTCCAATTACCCTAATTGCTATGCAAGAAGCACAACCTGCCACAAGTGTGGAATTAAGGGTCACTATGCCAGAGTGTGCAAGTCTGGTAACAGTGGCAGAGTGCACACTGTGGAGAATGTTGAAACTTGTGATACCTCGAGATCTGTCATGCTGAGTGTGCGAGGTGATGGAATGGTTGATGCTGATCTCATCTCTATGCCAGAGTGTGAGATGATGATTGGTGACAAACTAATTGTAGTTTTGGCAGACTCTGGTTCTCCTTTTACAATGTTGGGCAATGAACTGTGGGACAAGACTTTTCCTGAAATCCAGCTTGCTGCCCCTGACATCAGACCTGTTAGTTATGGTGGGTCACATATTGATGTGATTGGATTTGCCATCATGAAAATTAATTTCAAAGGAAGAGAGACTATTGGGAAGATTTACGTCGCCAAAAGAGGTGATAATCTTCTAGGCTGGAGACATCAGAGAGATTTGGGAATAATTCTCAACCCTAATGCTAGATTTCCATCGGAGCAAGTCATGCTGGTTGACCAATTAGCAATTTCTAACAAGTTTTTCGAAGAGTTCCCTCAGGTCTTCTCTGACAGTCTTGGTCTTCTCAAAAACTTTGAACACCGTATTGTACTCAAACAAAATGCAACACCTGTGGTACATAAGGTTAGAAAGGTTCCCAACATGATGCTTGAACCGCTCAGGAGTGAACTTAAAAAACTAGTACTTTTGGGTGTGATAGAGGAAATTGAATCCTCTGAATGGTTGGCCCCAGTGGTTTTGGCCCCTAAGGATGGTGGGAAAAGCATTAGGATGTGTGTGGACTTGAGGAGTCTAAATAAGTGGATATGGGTTGACCGCCAACCCTTACCAAATATCTCTGAGTCAATCAACATGCTTGATGGTGCCAAGGTTTTCAGTGTGTTGGACTTGTCCTCTGCCTATCACCAGGTGCCCCTCCATCCTGAGTCTAAGCACTTAACATCTTTTGTGACACCACTGGGGGCCTTCCGTTTTGTCAGAATGCCATTCGGATTAGCCTCTGCGGCTGCCTGTTTTAAACATATTATGAAGGTGGTTCTGGGGGATATTCCCAATATCATGTTCTTCCAGGATGACATTTTAGTCTATGGGAAGGATGATTTGGAACATGACAGGATTTTGAAGACTGCTTTACAGAGACTGAGTGACAAAGGATTGACTGTAAATAGAGCTAAATGTAAAATTGGAGTATCTTCTGTCACTTATTTGGGACATGTTATCTCTGGGGAAGGTATCCGACCTAAACTGGATTTAGCTAAGAGTATTGTGGATGCTCCGGCCCCATCAGACAAAGAGCAAGTCAGGTCCTTCCTTGGACTTGCTGAGTTCTATTCTAAGTTTGTTCCTGGTTTTGCCTCCACTGTTGAGCCCATAAGAGCTCTTTTAAGGAAAGGCACGCATTTTGTTTGGTCCCCAGATTGTGTTTCAGCGTTTTGTTCCATTAAACATGCAATAAGTAAGATGCCTACACTGGGCCACTTTGACTCAAAGAGGAAAACTTTCTTGACTACTGATGCTAGTTTATCTGGGCTTGGAGCGGTTCTCTCTCAAGTTGATGGAGGTGTAGAAAAATCATTGCATTTGCCTCAAGAGCATTGAAAAAAACAGAACAGCAGTATTCTTGTATTGAAAGAGAGGCTTTGGCTATTGTCTGGGCGATCAAACACTTCAAGTTTTATCTTTGGGGCATTCCTTTCTTAGTTAGATCTGATCATCGGCCTTTAGTTCAAGTTTTCTCCTGTGCGGAGAGTGAAAGACTCACTCCTAGACTTAAGCGTTGGAGTGAGGGGTTGGAAGAATACAACTTTCAAGTGCAATATCTTCCTGGCTCTGCTAACAAGGCAGCGGACTGTTTATCCAGGCTCCCTGTGGATTCTGGTAATGATACCTGGGATTGTGATGCGGTCAGTGTTTGCTGGGTAAAAGAGCCTGCCATTCAAGAGTTAGAATGGGAAGAAGCTTTGTTGGGAGATGTCTTGTTTCCTATTGTAAGAGATTTTGTTGTCAAAGGGTGGCCTGACAGCAAAAGATTTGATCCGGATTTACTACCCTTTTGGTCCATTAGGAATGAGCTTACCATATGTCAAGGTCAACTCATGCGGGGGGAGAGAGTGATACCTCCAGATACCTTAAGACATAAGCTAGTGAATCTTGCTCACGAGGGACATTTGGGGAGAAATCTCACTAAATCTCGACTGCGCGAGAGGTATTGGTGGCCCAAGATGGATAGCCAGGTTGAGGAGGTTGTTAAAGAATGCTGTCAGTGTGCCTCCAGTGATAAATCCCATGTTACCAGGACTGCTCCTTTGTCACCTGTTGAGGTTCCGCGTGAGCCTTGGATTAAACTAGGTTTGGATCTTATGGGTCCCTTTGAACTTTTAGGTCCTTCGGAGAGGTTTGTGATTCTTTTGGTAGATTACTCTTCCAAGTGGGTGGCTACCAGATGTGTGAATTCTATCAGCACCAGGATTGTCATTGATTTCCTTAAGGATGAATTTGCTTGTGAAGGCATACCCAGGATCCTCATCACGGATAATGGGGTGCAGTTCATCTCGGAAGAGATGCAAGAGTTTTTGAGGGATTATGGAATCACTCATCAGAAAACTGCGCTCTATGCACCACAGGCAAATGGACTTGCGGAACGAATGAACAGGGTGGTAAAGGCATGCGTGCAGAGGGCTGTTGAGAGAAAAGTTCCCCTCAAGGGTGTCTTGAGAGACACCTGGCGGCCCCTCGCACTGCTCTCAATGCGGTGTTACAGAAATCTCCTTTTCAAATACTGAGAGGGAGAGTTGCTTTGTCAAAACTCAATCCTGCTTGGCTGCCTCTCATTGAGGGTTCCGGTTTGGATAAGGAGGAGGTGGATGCTAAAGTCAAGTCTTATCAGGCAAGGTACAAGGACAGGTTTGACTTTAAGAATTCTACCAAAGTCAGATCATGGAGGGTGGGTGATTGGGTACTTGTCAAGAAACCACGTTGGCATAAGAAGGGTATCAGTGAGTTCATGGGCCCTTTTGTCATCACTTCTGTCTACAAGAATGTAGTTACAGTGCATAATGGTGGCAAGTGGAGTATGTCTCGGTTGGTAAAATTTGATGGTGATAAATCCGTGTTTCCATCTTGTTCAGATTATGTGCCAGCTCCAACCTTTCATTCACGAGGTCCTTCTCCAAGGTCTTGTGGTCCTCCAAAACGTTTTGATGACTATGAGATGTATTGATGCTTTGAATTATTTATGCCATGTATTTGTTGTGCATTTTCTTATTTCCATGCCTATCCTTTCTTCTTCTCTTCTTTCTTTTCTTTTGGGTTTTCAGTAAGGGGGATGTGTTATGTCTATTCTCGAGCTGCATGTGCCAGGGATTCCATCTCCATGGTAGCGTCTCGTGTGAGACAGTTACTACCAGGAGATTCAAGTAGGCTGGCAGCAGGAGTTGGTGGTTCCCTACATCCAAGAATAAAGAACAGCGTAATCTTACCAGTGTATGCATCTTCTTAACACTGTGCTAATAATCAGGACCAGCCAATCCCTGGTGCATTTCCACGCGATCAAAGCCCAATCCCTTCTAAACGACGCATCCTCAAGGAAGATGAGGGGTTCATTAGTGACCAGGAGACCACGTGGAGCCGCATTTCCCCTCAGATACTCGGTAAGAATGGCCCCATGGAGTATGGTCTTCACATGGGACCTCTTAAGCTCTAAAAGTGTGTCCCAACCTTCCCCCTGTGTGAGGACCCTATGCACTGCAGGGTCCCCCAATAGTGACGGGCCTGCCAAGATCTCAGTCACCACTTCCTCTCCATAGGACAAACCCTATTCTTGTGCCATGTTCAAGCCAAGAGTTAATGGATATATATCTCAATATATATATATATATATATATATATATATATATATATATATATATATATCTACTGGCGGTCGCCAGTAGATAGTTATAGTTACAACCTATTATCCATAGGAAATCCGCGACATTCTATTTGAAATAACTCTCTTGCCGGTTGACGTATCTTCGCAAAATTTTCAAACTTTGTGGGGCGCTCCGGTCCGCTCCTACCCTGAAAGTCTCGGGGGATTCGTCAAGCGGGGGCCGAGAAAAAAGGGGGTCCCAAAACACGTTTTCCCCATTCATTTTTCCATAGGAAACTTTAGACACGGCTAGAGCCTCGAACTGCTGAACGGAATTACACCAAATTTGGCAAAGAGGTAGTTCTTGGTTCAGAAAGAACCCTTTTGTTAAATGGTGTAAATCCGTTCAGTAGTTGCTGAGAAAATCAAAAGTAAAAGTACATATATATCTATGGGCACGGAGGATTCGCGCACCCTGAGCGCACCCTGCGCGCACCGTCCCGATCACGAGCTGCATGTTAATTGGTTGTCAGCTGGCTGTCAACATTCCGATTCAGGAAATGTTGGCAGTCATTTTGTCCCTCGGTAGAACCGAGGGACAGAAACAAGTGCGCAAAGCGCACAAAGGGGGCAGGGGTAGAAACACCCTGACCCCCTAGGTCTGCTCAGGGGGTCCCACAAGGACCCCCTGGGCAAAAAAAAAAAATATTTTTTTTTTTAAAAATCGGCAGGATGCGCTCAGGGTGCGCGAATCCTGCCGAAAAAAAAAAAATCGAAGCGTGGTCTCCCGCGCTTGACTGCATTTTGCCCTCGGGTGGCCCAAGTCCCGGGGGCATGGTGGGGGTGTTCAATTTATGTATGGGGGCCTCAGAGGGCCCCCAAGCCCCGGGGACCGCCACCCCCGGGGCTTTATTTTTCAAATGGTGCGGGAGGGCTCTGAGCCTCCCGCAGCCCCGGGGACCACCACCTCCCCGGGGCTTCTTTTATTTAAATTAAAAATCTGTGTGGGGGGCTCCAGCCCCCTCACACGCCCGGGGACCACCACCTCCCCGGGGCACTAAGAAAATTAAAATGGGGGTCCGTTTTGGATCCCCAAGCCCCGGGGACCACCACCTCCCGGGGCTTTCAAAATGTAGGGAGGGGGCCGCGCGGCCCCCTCCTGGAGCCCTTGATGGCCCTGGGGACCGCCACCCCCAGGGCCGGCTCCTGCAGTGTCCCGGGGTGCCTACCCCCGGGACACTGCTGTTTGCTATGACAGGACGGAGCCTCGCGGCTCCCGTCCTGTCATAGCAAACTTGGTTTGCATTTTGAAAGAGAGAGCAGGAAACCTGCTCTCTCTTTCAAAATGCAAACCAATTGCTTTTCCACACGGGGAGCAGCATGTTAGCTGCTCCCCATGTGGAAAGCCTGGGACTGTGGGGGGATTAGGGACCCCCACAGTCTCCAACGTGATACCAGGCCCCGGGGGATGGGGTCCCCGGGGCCATAGTGGCTCGGGAGGGGGCCACGCAGCCCCCCTCCCCAAAGTTTAAAAAAATAAAAAAAATAAAAAAATAAGGGCAAGGCCGTCCCCGGGGATGGGGTCCCCGGGGCCTTAAATGGCCTGAGGAGGGGGCCACGCAGCCCCCCTCCAAATAAAAATATAAAAATCGAGGCCATGCCCCGGGGATGGGGTCCCCGGGGCCAATACAGGCCCAGGGAAGGGGGCCACGCGGCCCCCTTCCCGTTTTTTTAAAAATTTTAATTAGGTAAAGGGTAAGGCCCTGGGGGATGGGGTCCCCAGGGCCTAAAGATAGGAAAAAGGAAGGGGGCTACACAGCCCCCCTTCAGGGGAAAAAAAAAAACGATCGGGCCCGCAGGGCCCGCCCTTCCTTCACCACTCTGCAAACGCGCCCTGGCGCGTTTGCAGATGGGGGAAGTAATTCCCCTTCAATACTGGGGTCCCTGGGCCAACTAGCCCACCAGGAACCTCCAGTATGCGTCAGGAGCTGCCTTGCAGAGAGGTGTACAGAGGCCACGCCCCTTTTTACACCTCTCTGCAACGCAGCTCTGTGGCGCTTAATGGAGGTAGCTGGTGGGCTAGTTGCACCCCAGGGACCCTCAGGATTCAAGGGGAGTTAATCCCCCGACTTAAAAAGCGCCACGGGGCGCGTTTGCACAGTGGTGAAGGGAGGGGGCGGGGCTTCAGGTGACATGTGTGCAAACAGGCCCCGTGGCGCGTTTTAAGATGGGGAATTAAATCCCCTTCAATCCTGAGGGTCCCTGGGGGCCAACTAGCCCAACAGGTACATCCAGAAAGCGCCACAGAGCTGCGTTGCAGAGAGGTGTAAAATGGGTGTGGCCTCTCTACACATCTCTGCAACGCAGCCCCCTGGCGCATACTGGAGGTTCCTGGTGGGCTAGTTGGCCCGTAGGGACCCTCATGATTCAAGGGGACTTAATCCCCCAACTTAAATTGCGCCACGGGGCGCGTTTGCACAGATGTCACCTCAGGCCCCGCCCCTCCCTTCACCATTGTGCAAATATTCCTCTAAAATCTGCCGAACTACGAATTCCGATTTACTCACCTGTTATCAGGAGAGACCTCAGTGCTGCATCTTTCAGCCCAGTACTGATCCTCAAAAGTAATTTTAACCGTACTTACCAGTAACTTGAATTTCCTTCCATAGGATATCATTGCCTGCTTTTTGCTGAAAAAGTTTCTAAGTGTTGATTTTTGAAACATACAAATATTCCTCTAAAATCAGCCGAAATACGAATTCCGATTTACTCACCTGTTATAAGGAGAGACCTCAGTGCTGTATCTTTCAGCCCAGTACTGGTCCTGAAAAGTAATTTTAACCGTACTTACCAGTAACTTGAATTTCCTTCCATAGGCTAACATTGACTGGTTTCACTTGGAAATTCTTCTAAGTGTGGAGTTTTGGAACTTTATAATATTCCTCTAAAATCAGCCGAAATACGAATTCCGATTTACTCACCTGTTATCAGGAGAGACCTCAGTGCTGCATCTTTCAGCCCAGTACTGATCCTCAAAAGTAATTTTAACCGTACTTACCAGTAACTTGAATTTCCTTCCATAGGATATCATTGCCTGCTTTTTGCTGAAAAAGTTTCTAAGTGTCGATTTTTGAAACATACAAATATTCCTCTAAAATCAGCCGAAATACGAATTCCGATTTACTCACCTGTTATAAGGAGAGACCTCAGTGCTGTATCTTTCAGCCCAGTACTGGTCCTGAAAAGTAATTTTAACCGTACTTACCAGTAACTTATATTTTCTTCCATAGGAATCCATTGTCTGGTTTTCAGCAGAAAAGTTTCAAAGTGTCGATTTTCACAAACTACAAATATTCCTTAAAAATCGCCTGTATGACTTAAACGCATTCTTTCAACTGTTTACAGGAGATGCACCAGTGCTGGAACCAGGATCCAACACTGAGTAAGAAAAAGTAATGATAACAGTTTTTACCTGCTAAGTGAATTTCCTTCCATAGGATAACATTGGTGATTCTATGAGAAAAAGTTTCTAAGTGTCAACTTTTAAAATACAATAATATTCCTTAAAAATCACGACTGTAACCAAAACGCTTTTACTCAACTGTTTACAGGAGATGTACCAGGACTGAATCTAGGATCCAGTCCTGTGGTTAGAAAAGTAATCCATAAAGTAACTAATTGCATTTAACTAGAAATTCACATTGAGCTGAATGTTGCATTGTGTTTGAAAATGTGTTGCCCATTGCAACAACTGTAACTACTGTACTTAAAAGTCTATTGCCTATGTGCAAAGTATTTAAACTAAAGTAATTCATTCTGAGAAAGTATTTTTTGTAATGTAATTACAATGTAATTACAATGTAATTTAAAAAATAAAATATGTAAAAGAAATTGTTTCTAAAAATGTAGTAAATCAGTATGAAAAAAATTAATATAAAAATTAATACATTTAAAAAATGTCATTTAAAAAACCTTTGAAATTCACTGAAAAACCGTAGGTTTCAGGCACGTTATAGTTACAAATTAGCATTTAAAAAACCTTTGAAATTCACTGAAAAAACCATAGGTTTCAGACACGTTATAGTTAGAAATTAGCATTTAAAAAACCTTTGAAATTCACTGAAAAAACCATAGGTTTTAGGGACAGTTATAGTTACAAATTAGCATTTAAAAAACTTTTGAAATTCACTGAAAAAACCATATGTTTCAGATATGTTATAGTTACAAATTAGCATTTAAAAAACCTTTGAAATTCACTGAAAAAACCATAGGTTTTAGGGACAGTTATAGTTAGTTGGACATTTCACTCGTACAAAACCCGTGAAATTCCCCCGTTATAGTTAGTTCAGCTAACTATAACTCGCGCCCCGCAATGCACTGCTGATGACGTCACATATTACATCACTCATGACATGGTCAGTGACATCACTGATGACATCACTGATGACATCTCAAATGACATCACTGATGACATCATCCACGTGATAATCTGATGCAGCTCCTCACACCCTAATATAACCTTTGATACACCCAATCTAAATTACAGACTGCCATTCGCAAAAATATAGACACTCCAACACCAATAACTACATACCCACTCACTGATTCTTAGGTCTACACACACACATCCACTCACTCACCCGTACAGTCACTCATACGTATGGTCACTCAGTACAGGACTATCATATGCACTCTTACTCCTATATAGACACTCAAACACCGCCACTCATCCATAGAGGTACTCACACATCTAGTCAGTCATGCAAATAATTAAACACACTGCCATTTACTCACCTATACAGTTATACACACACCAGCTCACTTAATCATACAAATACTAGCACATTGTTACGCTCTTATACAATCACTGATACAAGCACACACTCATCCATACAGCCACTATCACAATCACTCACTCTCGCTTATAGCTATTTATATACTCCAACACACATATATACTGCCTTTCACATATGTAGTTACTCACACATGTACCACTGGGACATACATTCACTCACTAACACACGCTTACACACACTTACCCACCCATACAGTCTATCACAGATGCACTCTTGAAACCATCCACCCAGTGAATCACCCACTCACACATCTATGCACAGAGTCGCACACACCCCACCCACACAAACACTCAGGCACCCATACAGATACTCAGACAACCAATCAATAACTCATATAGACACTCATGTAGCTATTCACAAACCCATGCAGCCACTTACACAGCAACAGACAGACGGATACAGACATTCACCCAGTTTAGTCACTAACCCATGCATTCAGTAAGATACGTTAAATCACTCACTTATAGAGTCAGTCACGCACCTACTAAATCATCCATACAGACACTTACACACCCACTCATTCTTCAATACGTCTTTTCCTATATATATTAAAAATATTTAAACTTTACAGAAACACACAGTCACTGGATGATGTCATCAGTGGTCATTTGAGATGTCATCAGTGATGTCATCAGTGATGTCACTGACCATGTCATGAGTGATGTAATATGTGACGTCATCAGCAGTGCATTGCGGGGGCGCGAGTTATAGTTAGCTGAACTAACTATAACGGGGGAATTTCACGGGTTTTGTACGAGTGCATTGTCCAAGTAACTATAACTGTCCCTAAAACCTATGGTTTTTTCAGTGAATATATATATATATATATATATATATATATATATATATATATATATATATATATATATCTATCTACTGGCGGTCGCCAGTAGATAGTTATAGTTAGGACCTATTTTCCATAGGAAACTCACAACATTCTATTTCCAATAACGTTGGCGCCGGTTGATGAATCTTCGTGAAATTTTCAAAATTCGTGGGGCGCTCCGGTCTGCTCCTATCTTGAAAGTTTCGGGGTGATTTGGCAAGCGGGGGCCGAGAAAAAAGGGGGGTCCCAAAACGTGTTTTCTCCATGTTAATTCCCATAGGAAATTTTCGACACGGCTACAGCCCGAACTGCTGAACGGAATTACACCAAATTTGGCAAAAAGGTAGCGCTTGGTTCAGAAAGTGACCTTTTTTTTAAATGGTGTAAATCCGTTCAGTAGTTGCGGAGAAATTCAAAAAATAAGAGTCAAAAAATCAATTTCCCATAGGAAACTTTATGTAAGGCTACAGCCCGAACTGCTGAACGGAATTACACCACATTTGGCAAAGAGGTAGTTCTTGGTTCAGAAAGAACCCTTTTTGTTAAATGGTGTAAATCCGTTCAGTAGTTGCTGAGAAAATCAAAAGTAAAAACACATATATATCTATGGCCGCAGAGGGTCCGCGCACCCTGAGCGCACCCTCCCGATCACGAGCTGTATGCTAATTGGCTGTCAACACTCCAAACCAGGAAGTGTTGGCAGCCATCTTGTTCCTCGGTAAAACTGAGGCACAGAAACAAGTGCGCAAAACGCAAAAAGGGGGCAGGGTAGAAACACCCTGAACCCCTAGGCCTGCTTAGGGGGTCCCACAAGGACCCCCAGGGCCAAAAAAGCATTTTTTCTTTTTTTTTTTTTTTTTTTTTTTTTTTTTTTTAAATCGGCGGGATGCGCGGATCCCGCCGAGAAAAAAAAAACGAAGCGCGGTCTCCCGCGCTTCGTTGATATTTGTCCCCCGGGTGGGCCAAGTCCCGTGGGCATGCCGGAGTTTATAAAAAATTTGTTTGGGGGGCCTCTAAGGCCCCCCCAAGCCCCGAAGACCACCACCCCCCCGGGGCTTTGAATTTAAAATGGTGCGGGAGGGCACTCGGCCCTCCCACTGCCCCGGGGACCGCCACCCCCCCCCCCCCCCACCGGGGCTTCTTTTAAAAAAAATTAAATTACCTGTGTGGGGGGGGCTCGAGCCCCCCCACACGCCCCGGGGACCACCACCTCCCCGGGGCTTTGCACATGTTGGGAGGGGGGCCGCGCGGCCCCCCTCCTGGAGCCTGTGATGGCCCTGGGGACCACCACCCCCCAGGGCCGGCTCCTGCAGTGTCCCGGGGTGCCCACCCCCGGGACACTGCTGTTTGCTATGACAAGGCGGGAGCCTCGCGGCTCCCGTCCTGTCATAGCAAACTTCCTTTGAATTTTGGAAGAGAGAGCATGAAACATGCTCTCTCTTCCAAAATTCAAAGCAAATTGCTTTTCCACACGGGGAGCTGCAGCTAAGCAGCTCCCCATGTGGAAAAGCAATGCCGGCTCCCGAGGGACGCGGGAGCCAGCGGGACCGTGGGGGATTGGGGACCCCCACGGTCCCCAACAGAGAGGGCCAGCCCCGGGGATTGGGTCCCTGGGGCTACAAGTGGCCCGGGAGGGGGGCCATGCGGCCCCTTCCCCAAAATTTTAAGAAAAAAAAAATAAAAAATAGAAAAACAAAGGCTGGCCCCGGGGGATGGGGTCCCCGGAGCCATAAGTGGCCTGAGGAGGGGGGCAACGCAGCCCCCCTCCAAAACATTTAAAACAATAAAAAAAGGCCATGCCCCGGGGGATGGGATCCCCGGGGCCGATTAAGGCCTCGGGAGGGGGGCCACGCGGCCCCCTTCCAAATGTTTTTTTTAAAAAATATATATATATTAGGGGGCAGGTCCTGGGGGATGGGGTCCCCAGGGCCAATAAATTAGAAAAAGAAGGGGGGCCACACAGCCCCCCTTCTTAAAAAGAAATAAAATAAAA
Organism: Calotriton arnoldi; assembly: GCA_963921515.1. NCBI lineage: Eukaryota > Metazoa > Chordata > Amphibia > Caudata > Salamandridae > Calotriton > Calotriton arnoldi. Next base: position 532,079 of record CAWUFW010004109.1, read on the forward strand.
GACCGGCATTGCGCCGGAGGCCACGCCCTCCTTGCAGCACTCTGCAAACGCGCCCCTGGCGCGTTTGCAGATGGGGAACGAATTCCCCTTGAATACTGGGGGTCCCTGGGGCCAACTAGCCCACCAGGAACCTCCAGTATGCGCTAGGGGCTGCGTTGCAGAGAGGTGTTCTGAGGCCACGCCCTTTTTACACCTCTCTGCAACGCAGCTCTGTGGCGCTTAATGGAGGTAGCTGGTGGGCTAGTTGCACCCCAGGGACCCTCAGGATTCAAGGGGAGTTAATCCCCCAACTTAAAACACGCCACGGGGCGCGTTTGCACAGTGGTGAAGGGAGGGGCGGGGCCTGAGGTGACATGTGTGCAAACATGCCCTGTGGCATGTTTTAAGTTGGGGATTAAGTCCCCTTGAATCCTGAGGGTCCCTGGGGTCCAACTAGCCCACCAGGTACCTCCAGTAAGCGCCACAGAGCTGCGTTGCAGAGAGGTGTAAAAAGGGGCGTGGCCTCTGACCACCTCTCTGCAACGCAGGCCTGTGGCGCTTACTGGAAGTACCTGGTGGGCTAGTTGGACCCCAGGGACCCTTAGGATTCAAGGGGACTTTATCCCCCAACTTAAAACGGCCAGAGGGTGTGTTTGCACACATGTAACCTCAGGCCCCCCCCTCCCTACACCAGTGTGCAAACGCGCCCCATGGCGCGTTTTAAGAGGTAGTTTTAATCCCCCTGCCCTATTATGTACTAGGGAGTTACAGAGGAGGTCATGCTAATCACAGGGGTACCCCAACGCATAGTGTTCCTTAGTATATGTAGGTGTTTTAACTGTATTCTAAGTGTCTTTTACCATAGCAGTGGCTCTAGGCCTGGTTAGTCAGAGTCAGTTACCACCAGTACCCGTCTGCAAAAGGTGTGGGCACAGGATGATTTTGCAACAAGGCCTCTTTCTGCCCCTCTGTTGGTTCTTTCTGCACATGTCTTGCTTCTTCCTGGATTTTTCTTCGTCTTTGTGGACTTCTGTTTCTTTCTACATTTCTTTTGCTTCTTTCTGTGCGTTTTTTCTTCTTTCTTCACATGTCCTACTTCTGTAGGCATAGTTACAAACTAGCATTTGAAAAACCTTTGAAATTCACTGAAAAAACCATAGGTTTCAGGCACGTTATAGTTAGAAATTAGCATTTAAAAAACCTTTGAAATTCACTGAAAACCATAGGTTTCAGGCACGTTATAGTTAGAAATTAGCATTTAAAAACCTTAGAAATTCACTGAAAAAACCATAGGTTTTAGGGAAAGTTATAGTTAGTTGGACATTGCACTCGCACAAAACCCGTGAAATTCCCCCGTTATAGTTAGTTCAGCTAACTATAACTCGCGCCTCGCAATGCACTGCTGATGACGTCACATATTACATCACTCATGACATGGTCAGTGACATCACTGATGACATCACTGATGACATCTCAAATGACATCACTGATGACATCATCCATGTGATAATTTGATGCATCTTCTCACACCCTAATATAACTTTTGATACACCCACTCTAAATTACAGACTGCCATTCTCAAAACCATAGACACTCCAACACCAATAACTACATACCCACTCACTGATTCTTAGGTCTACACACATATCCACTCACTCACCCGTACAGTCACTCATACTTACGGTCACTCAGTACAGAACTATCATATGCACTCATACATCTACTTGGACACTCACACACCGCCACTCATCCATAGAGGTACTCACACACCTAGTCAGTCATGCAAATAATTAATCACACTGCCATTTACTCACCTATACAGTTATACACACACCAGCTCACTTACTCATACAAATACTAGCACATTCTACGCTCTTATACAATCACTGATACAAGTACACACTCATCCATACAGCCACTCTCACAATCACACACTCTCACTTATAGCCATTTATATACTCCAACACACATATATACTGCCTTTCACATATGTAGTTACTCACACATGTACCACTGAGATATACATTCACTCACTAACACACCCATACACACACTCACCCACCTATACAGTCCATCACAGATGCACTCTTGAAACCATGCACCCAGTGAATCACCCACTCACGCATCTATGCACAGAGTCACACACACCCCACCCACACAAACACTCAGGCACCCATACAGATACTCAGACAACCAATCAATAACTCATATAGACACTCATGTAGCTATTCGCAAACCCATGCAGCCGCTTACACAGCAACAGACAGATGGATACAGACATTCACACAGTTTAGTCACTAACCCATGCATCCAGTAAGATACGTTTAATCACTCACTTAGAGTCAGTCTCGCACCTACTAAATCATCCATTCAGACACTTATACACCCACTCATTCTTCAATACGCCTTTCCCTATATATATTAAACATATTTAAACTTTACAGAAACACACAGTCACTGGATGATGTCATCAGTGATGTCATTTGAGATGTCATCAGTGATGTCATTTGAGATGTCATCAGTGATGTCATCAGTGATGTCACTGACCATGTCATGAGTGATGTAATATGTGACGTCATCAGCAGTACATTGCGGGGGCGCGAGTTATAGTTAGCTGAACTAACTATAACGGGGGAATTTCACGGGTTTTGTACGAGTGCAATGTCCAACTAACTATAACTTTCCCTAAAACCTATGGTTTTTTCAGTGAATTTCGAAGGTTGTTTAAATGCTAATTTCTAACTATAACGTGCCTGAAACCTATGGTTTTTTCAGTGAATTTATATATATATATATATATATATATATATATTTATTTTTTTTCACTGAAAAAAACATAGGTTTCAGGGACGTTATAGTTCAAAATTAGCATTTAAAAAACCTTAGAAATTCACTGAAAAAAATACAGGTTTCAGGGACGTTATAGTTAGTTGGACATTTTACTCGTACAAAACCAGAGAAATTATAGTTAGTTGAGCTAACTATAACTCGCGCCCCCGCAATGCACTGCTGATGATGTCACATATTGCATCATTCATGACATGGTCAGTGACATCACTGATGACATCACTGATGGCATCATCTAGTGACTGTGTGTTTCTGTAAAGTTTAAATATGTTTTATATATATAAATGCCAAGGTGTATTGAAGAATGAGTGGGTGTATGAGTGTTTGAATGGATGATTTAGTAGGTGCGTGACTGACTGAAAAGTGAGTGATTAAACGTGTCTTACTGAATGCATGGGTTAGTGACTAAACTGTGTGAATGTCTGTATCAGTCTGTTAGTTGGTGTGTAATTGGCTGCATGGGTTGGTGAGTAGCTACATGAGTGTCTATATGGGTTATTGATTGGTTGTCTGAGTATCTGTATGGGTACCTGAATGTCTGTGTGGGTGGATGGGGAGTGTGTGACTCTGTGAATAGATGTGTGAGTGGGTGATTCACAGGGTGTATGGGTTTAAGACTGCATGTGTGAAGGGCTGTATGGGTGGGTGAGTGTGTGTATTGGTGTGTTGGTCAGTGAATAGATGTCTCAGTGGTACATATGTGAGTAACTACATATGTGAAAGGCAGTATATGTGAGTGTTGGAGTATATAAATGACTATATGTGAGAGTGAGTGATTGTGAGAGTGACTGTATGGATGAGTGTGTGCTTGCATCAGTGATTGTATAAGAGAGTAAGTATGTGTTAGTATATGTATGAATAAGTGAGGTGGTGTTTGTATAACTGTATAGGTGAGTAAATGGGAGTGTGATTTATTCTTTGCATGACTGACTAGGTATGTGAGTAACTCTATGGATGAGTGGCAGTGTGTGAGTGTCTGTAGAGGTGTATGAGTGCATATGATAGTGCTGTATTGATGAGTGACTGCATGTATGAGTGACTGTATGGGTGAATGACTGGATGTGTGTGTAGACCTAGGAATCAGTGAGTGGGTATGTAGTAACTGGTATTGGTGTGTCTATGGTTCCGAAAATGGTAGTCTGTATTTTAGAGTGGGTGTATCAAAGGTTATATTAGGGCATGAGGAGGTGCATCAGATTATCACGTGGATGATGTCATCAGTGATGTCATTTGAGATGTCATCAGTGATGTCACTGACCATGTCATGAATGATGTAATATGTGACGTCATCAGCAGTGCATTGCGGGGGCGCGAGTTATAGTTAGCTTAACTAAGTATAACAGCTGAATTTCTCTGGTTTTGTACGAGTGAAATGTCCAACTAACTATAACGTCCCTGAAACCTGTGTTTTTTTCAGTGAATTTCTAAGGTTTTTTAAATGCTAATTTCTAACTATAACGTCCCTGAAACCTATGGTTTTTTCAGTGAATATATATATACATATATACACTATACTCTCCGAATGCCTGATTGATTAATTTGTGCTGGAAACAGGATGTACAAATAAATTCTGTTTTCCCCTGCTGCTGGACCGCCGCTCAATACAATAATACACACAAAAGAAGGGGTGAGGGTATGGACTCACCTACCCCGTACCCCCTGTAAACACTTTATGCACCAGAAGGAGTAGGGAGTAATAAAATATGTGGCATAATGGCACCTACAATATGTAATAATACTGCCCTCACTCACACAAATGTGTGACATGCTTCATCATTGGGCTGCTACCAAAAACACCCCAGCGTAGCCACGCATGGGGTGGAGCAATAGGGTGGGGGAAGACAATACAACACAAAGAAAGACACAAAATAATTCTATAGTGACTGGGAACGTCGGTAGTGAAGGTGCAGTGAAGTGAATTAAAACTAGCTCGGAAGTGTCGCTGTGCCTAAAACTTTATTCCTGGATCTTCCGGCCAGAGTTAAAAAGTGTGAAGGATGATGGTGATTGGGAGATTCTATGTGCTCCTAGCACAGGGACTTTTATTGATTGTGGGTTGGTACAATGTTTGGAACTACAGCGTGTTCCCAGAGAGAATCCCGAAAAAGTTTTGGCAGTGGATGGTAAACCCTTAAAGTCAGGTCCTATCACAGAACAAACAGAGATAGTAGGGTTGATTCTGAAGGGTGAACAACAAGACCATGAAGAAGACCCAACTTTAAACATCATTGATGCGCCTCAGTACGAGGTAATATTGGGCATGCCATGGCTATGGCAACACAACCCCACTATAGATTGGAAAAGAAAGACAGTGGTATTCCAGTCAAAAGAATGTAGGCTGAGTTGTATACAACCCCCTAGGTCTCACACTTTAGCTCTTACTCAGGTGTTCCATATTGCTACTGCAGCGGAAAAAAAGAGACTGTACTGCCCTCAGTTTATGCATTGTATCAAGAGGTTTTTTGTGAGGCTAAGGCGGAAATACTACCTCCACACCGTGACTATGACTGTCAGATAGATCTGATTGCCGGAGCAACCATCCCTTCTTGTAGGGTCTATGCCTTATCTGAGCCTGAGACTAAACATTTAAGGGAGTACCTTGACCATTATGTAGACATAGGTTTTATAAGACCCTCCCGTTCACCGGCAGCCTCGCCACTTTTCTTCATAGCAAAAGCTAATGGGGATTTAAGAGCATGCATCGACTAGCGCATGTTAAATAAGAACACAGTGAGGAATCGATACCCTCTTCCACTCATCCCAGTGTTACTGGATCAGGTGAGGGAAGCCAAGATCTACACCAGGCTTGACCTCAGAGGGGCTTATCATTTGGTTCGGATACGTGAGGGGGATGAGTGGAAGACGGCTTTTAAAACACGCTATGGGTTGTTTGAATACCTGGTGATGCCCTTTGGGCTATGTAATGCCCCGGCTGCCTTTCAATACTTCCTAAATGATGTCCTCAAGGAATATGTAGATAGATTTGCAGTTGTTTACATTGACGACATCCTGATTTATTCTAGCAATCAGGAAGTACACGTGAAACATGTCACTCAGATTCTACAGAGGTTACAAGAGCATAGTTTGTTTTGCAAGTTGAACAAATGCGAGTTTCACGTGGAGAAGGTCGAATTCTTGGGGGTTATATTGAGTCCCTCAGGGTTAAGCATGGCTGAGAGAAAGGTAAAAGCGGTTCAGGAGTGGCCCATTCCTAAGAATGTGAGAGATGTACAATGTTTCTTGGGTTTCTCCAATTACTACCGTAGATTCATCTCTAATTTTTCTCACCTGGTCTCTCCTATAACACGACTGTTAAGAAAGGGAATCCCTTTCTGTTGGAACCCAGAGGCCATGGAAGCCTTTACCTATCTAAAGAAGGCATTTACAACCGCACCAATCCTGAAAAATCCGCAAACCGAGATCCCGTTCATAGTAGAGGCCGATGCATCTGACATAGCGGTAGGGGCTGTCCTATCACAACGTGATAAACATACGGAACAATTGCATCCGGTTGCCTTTCTGTCCAGGAAACTTAATGCAGCAGAGATTAATTATACAGTAGCAGAGAAAGAACTATTGGCCATAAAGAAAGCTTTTCAGGAGTGGAGACATTACCTGTGGGGAGCACTCCATCCGGTCACGGTCTACACGGACCACCGAAACCTTCAGTACATGAAAACGGCGAGACAACTCACTCAAAGACAGATGCGATGAATGTTGTTCTTCGCAGAATATGAATTTGTGGTTACTTTTCGTCCTGGTTCGGAAAACTGAAAAGCAGACACATTGTCTCGACAAGAGGACATTTCTGGGCCACGGAAGGGCATTACTGAAGCAATTGTTAGTCCCGATAAGGTGTTATGTTCCATAACGCTGGAGCATTTTCTTGAGGAGGTCAAAACTCATCGATCCTTTGCATGGTGGCAGAAATGGGCTGATCAGGACGTACACAGAACCCTCAAACACGGATTGCCGTTTTTTAGGAACAAACTGTACTTACCTTTACAAGAACTCAGGCTGAAGGCTTTCAACTGGTGTCATGATTGCCTCCTAGCAGGCCATCCAGGTTGCACTAAAACGCGGCAACTGTTACAGCAACAGTTCTGGTGGGATAGGTTGGCAAAAGATGTATCTCAATGGGTGGCTCATTGTGAAACATGTGCTCGTGCAAAAGAGAACAATCAAAGTCTAAAGGAAAACTAATACCAATGCCCACACCATCGCAACCTTGGCAAACCATTAGTATGGACTTTGTTCTTGGTCTGCCTCTGGATCAGGGATACAATGCCATTCTAGTCGTTGTGGACAGTCTTACAAAAATGGGTCATTTTATTCCATGTAAAAACCTACCCACCGCAGGAAAGACCGCCCAGTTGCTATTGTCTCAGGTGGTTAGGTTACACGGGCTCCCGAGGGTCATAGTGTCCGAAAGAGGACCAAAATTCGTTGCAAGATTCTGGCGAATGTGGTGCAAGGCTCTTCAGGTGGAGGTAGCCCTGTCTACTAGCTTTCACCCACAGACCGACAGCCAAACAGAACGATTAAACCAGACTCTTAAGAAATACCTTTGTTGTTATGCTCAGGAAGCAACCGACTCCTGGGTGTCTTTATTGTGGCTAGCCGCACTGTCCTATAACAACGCCTGGCAGAGTTCCATAAAAGAAACACCGTTCAGGGCCAACACCGGATTTCATGTGAAAATACTACCACTGTCCATTCCCAGTGACATCACTACTCAACCTACTGTTATGTCACAAATGAAGAATCTACAAGCTATGCATAAAAAGGTGCAGAGCAACCTGAAACGTGCCAAACAGACCTACAAGTTATGGGAAGACAGACACCGCCAAGAGGGACCCGGTTATCAGCCAGGAGATCATGTATGGCTTTCCACTAGGAATATTTGTTTTAGAGTGCGCAGTATATTCCATCCCAAAATCATTGGCCCATACACTGTTCTGCGTAAAATCAATCCAGTGGCGTATAAGCCGATACTGCCTGCTTCCCTCAGGATCCATCCAATTTTCCACTGCGGTCCGCTGAAACCGGCTGTGGGTGCCAGACGTCGTGCCATTCCTCCGGTTATCCGGGATGGTCAGCTGGAATACGAAGTGCGGCGTGTATTGGACTCCAAGTACCGGAGGGGAAGGCTGTGGTATCTCATTTCCTGGAAAGGATATCCCTCAGAAGACGATTCCTGGGAACCGTGCAGTAACGTCCATGCTCCCCAGGCCGTCCGTCTCTTTCACTCCCGCTATCCTGGCAAGCCTGGTTCTAGGAGGCGCATGGGAAAGGGGTGTACTGTCAGGCACTGATCGGGTGCGCCTACATTACGTTTCACTTATAGGGAGTTTTACCCGTGGGCTACAATTCCCAGAAGGCCATCCAGCTCTACGAGGGGCCATGGAGTATTTCAATCACTGACGCACGCTGAGGAGCGTGCGTAATTCTTGAAGCTTTGGAGGTAATGTTACGGTGCGGCTGCACTGTTGCCCAGAATCTCCCGTCGGAGTCTAGTCCGTCTTGCCCTTGGTTTCTGAGCTGGAGCGGGACTCTAGCGAGACTGCGGGGTGTCTTACTTCCGCAGTGTTTCTCGTCGGCAGACGGAGGTCTGCACGCTCTCATTGCGAGAGCTGTTTTTGCTCGAGCGCCACTCTGAGGTTTTGGTGGATACCATAGTCATTGGTCTTCCACATCGGCCTTAGACGAACTGTTCTGCTCTCGCTGGAAGGGCACTCAGGTGTACGAGTGTCTTCAGGATTGGCGGAGAGAAAAGGATCCTGCTGTAGTCGAATCATGGTGTTGCTCGGGCTCGAGTAACACGGATTGCCTGGATCGGAGTTGGGGATCTAACGCTTCCGCGTTTTGCAGAAAACAAGGTACTGTGTGTAAAGACGGCTGTTTGTTGCCATTACCGGTACCTTTCTTTGTTGTCCCTCAGTATAACCAAGGTGGTTATTTCGATTTTCGTTTGCCCTAATCTGACTGCAAGATTAGACATTTGGGTTCAGTGTGGAGATCTCGTGGAACAAGGATCAAGACATTTTGTAATGGAACTGCTGCCACTCCACACCTCAGACTAAGAAGAGACACTTCATTTTCTTTCTGTTTTCTTTTCCTTTTTTCGTATGGGAAGGTGAAAGGAGGGTATGTATGTGTAAAGCTTGGTTTCCTGTCCTATGGGGAACAGGTGTGAAAGGAGTGGTAATCGGTTTATATTTTTGTTGTTGTAGGGACGTTGCTCTTACAGTGGACAGCTGTATCTGTACTGGTGATAGAGAGGAACACAGCGGCCACTTAAACGTTGTTTCCAGGTAATATTCTTATTAGTGAGACTATATGAGAGTAGTAAACAACAAGGGGGACAATGAGGGCTTGATAAAGGTCCACCGTACTTGCCCTGGGTAGAACTAGAAGACAAAAGAGGTACGGTGTTCCTGGGTGGCAAGTTGGCCACCTGGTTAGTACTCAGAGTGGTGGGGAGGTGGGGAATACCTCCTTTCGGAACTTGGACCCTCACACACCCAGCAAGCTAGGTGTCATGCTTCATCATATGGGTCTGCTCCTCGTCGAGCCGGCGCTGCAATGCTCGACGGGCACCCATAAAGGGGCTCTTTATCGGAGATCTTTTGTTCCTTGCCGTATAGGTGCCGTGGGTGTGAGGGGCCTGGTAAGATGTAGATGTGGTGTGTGGGTTAAAACAGGTAAGGGAATCCTCTATAATTATTTTTATTCTGGAGAGGTCACAACCTGATTAAAAAGTAAAAAGAAGAAGGAGGGCGACTATTTTGTTTTAATCTGACAAAAATTACGCTCTACCCCTTAGTGGTCAACATGTTTCTCGCCTATAAAATGTCTCTAATAGATCAGTTGGCGATTCCTCAGGACCTAGTGACTAAATGAAAACTATCTACAGTGTATGGTGTGGTTCTACATACCACTTCTTCTCTCGGTAGGACGTTGCCCCGGAGAAAAGCAGCCAACCTAGAGTACAAACAAAAAGGATCAAAAAACCAAATGGAAATATTGGTACATGGTCCTATTGATTCAAGTGGGTGTGTTTCACCGTACACAACCTCTTTGAATCTATACAAGTGATAAAAACAACGTGATTTCATGCATATCACATTCTACGTGTGCCTTCATTTGTATTTAGAATATAAAACCTCTGTGTAACCAGTTAGAGTAATTGAACAACATGGTGAGTGAGTATCAGCTCACCTCTTAAGGATTCAAGTGCTGCTTCATCAGACCGCAGCGGAGTATATGGACACTCAACGTAGTGTCGCTGTTGTATTAAAAGGAAAAACAAACAACAAAATATGTTGGGTGTGGGCTTGTAGGCACAACGTTTAGTTGCTAAGGCCATGACTCTAGAGCATTAAAAGTGAAAGTGGGCATGGTTCAGGTTAAAGTAAGCCCATAGTCGTGAAATTGGTATCATTGACAAGGTTATTCAACAGACTCAAAAGTGCCCCAGACCTGCCTGCGTAGCTGCTGGCGCCTTCACCATGCGCTCCGACATTATGCCAATCGTGCGGTGTGTTAAGAGCGCCTACAGCGCCCAAGCTATGTCTTAGTGCAGAGCTCTACAGAACATCAGAGTCAGCGTACTCCTTCCCAAAGACCAGCGGTAACTTGTCAGCAATTCCCAGCACCTCTTACCTCTCTTAAAAGCTTGTGACCAGGCATAGTCTCAACGTGTAATCCATACTCACCTGCTCCCGCTCAGAGCAGTCCGGCTCACCTACTCGCTCCGCTGCATCAGGAAGGAAAAGACAGGTTGTCGGTTCCTGTCTTAAATACCCTCTCCTGGTGCCATTAAGCATGGTAAATCAGCCGCACCTGGTGTGTGGTGTGATGGTGTCGGCATGACATCATCTACAGTGTAACCATGGAGGCCATCTTTGAATGTGGTGAAGGTCTATAGTTCTGGCTATTACCTTGATGTGGATGCGCATCAAGGGCTTCAAATTTGGCATTGAGTGGCGCGGTTTTATCAACAATGTGAACAAGAATTTATACAGTGCAAAAGTGCTCACGTCACTGCGCCAAATTTGTGCATAAGTTGCTGGCGACTGCCGATTGGGTGATTCGTATGTCGGCCATCTTAGAGTGTAGTATTGTACTCTATTGTTAGTTGTTAGATATATCGTCCTAACATAGCCTAATCTCCATATCTGACTAGCCTGATGTCGATATCATGTGGCAGAGATGTATAAAGAGGTGAGAGACTAGCGTGGAGTCTTAAGCTGATATATTCATTCGTTAAAGTTGCGGATAATGGTTGTATATATCAGATTAATTAATGGTGCTCCAGGGTATGGCATCGTTCAGGCCGTCATTTGCTAAGTCAAGACGGAACACCCACCTTTGTTCAATCCTGTACAAAGCAGTCTGTGTTATTTGTTGGTGGGATTCTAGGATGACCCAGCGTAGACTCTCTGGGGGTGTCCGAGTTCAGAGAAGTGGGTGTATAGTTTGGTGGTAGTTTTATGGCAACGAATATTGCTCTTATGCTCAGTGATTCTGACCTTAACGGGCCTCATGGTCATGCCAACATACCTCTTGTCACAAGGGCAGGTCAGCATGTACACACAACGTGGGGTGTTACAGTTAGTGTGTTTGATTAGCGTCCATGTAAATGTGTCTGATAGAACCAATTGTTTTGTGTGTCTGGTCTGTGGGCACACGATACAAGAGCCGCAGGGATAGTGTCCTGTCACGGGTGGGAGATCCCACAGTTGCCTCTGGTTAGGGATGTTGCTCTTCTTGGGTCTAGTGTGCACCAACATATCTTTCAAATTGTTGGTACGTTTAAACGCAAACCTTGGTTTGGGTATTGACAGCGTACCCGTGTTCAGAATTGCCCAGTGTTTGTTCACTGCCTTCTTTATTAGATTGGATCTAGGTGTGTACGTGGTCACACAGGTCAAAATGTCAGTGGGTTCTTTCTCATGTACCTCTAGGAGGCTTTCACGATTATTATTTCTTGCTCGCTTCATGCAAGAGTGAACCTGTTTCTTAGGGTATTGTCTCTTCAGCAGATTGTCAGCCAGTATCTCTGCTTCAATTTTGTAGTCCTCTGTAGAACTACAATTTCTTCTAATTCTTAGAAATTGGCTGAAGGGAAGGTTATTTCTCAGTGTAGCAGGATGATAGCTGCTGTACAGTAGCAAGCTGTTTCTGTCGGTAGGCTTTTTGTATAGGGATGTCGTTATTCTACCCTCTTGTAATCTGATGGTGAGATCTAGGAAGGCAATGTTCGTGGCAGATATAGTGTGGGTGAATTTCAAGTGCTGGTTTTTTGTGTTAATCCACTCGCAAAATTCAGCGCATCTCTGTATGTCACCCTGCCAAAAGATGAGGATGTCATCTATGTACCTCTTCCACAGTCTCAGGTTAGCTCCGAAGGGGTTACTCGCATGTTGGATGGTCTCTTGTTCAAATGCCGCCATATACAAACATGCCACACTGGGGGCAAAGGTACTCCCCATCGAAGTACCTTGAGACTGATGGAAGAGTTGGCTGTCAAACTCAAAAAAGTTTTCTGTTAAGGCCAGGGTGGCACATTGCATGATGAACGAAATGGGTGTTGCTGCTGTCCATTCACTCCCACTTAGTGCAGATTCTATTACTGCCAATGTCTCTCTCTGTGGGATATTGGTATACAGTTGTTCCACATCCAAGGTGACCAGGAGGTCAATATCGCCTGTGTTTTCTATTTCACCTATAACACAGATTTAAGTGTTAAGGACTGTATTAACCTTGTGTTCTTGAATTGCAGGTATCCCACTCCCCACAGTTCCTACCCTAATTCCTTTCCCTCGCTTGATCGCTTCAATACTCTGTGTATACTGGTCAGAGTTGGGGATGTCAAGAGGTGGCCCCATTTGTGCATCGCCCGGATTCTGAGGAGTACCTGTGGACATTACAGGTTGGGACACTCATCGTTATCTGTGAAACAACATCTCTCACGTTTAAATGGAGATATTGATTTGGCTGATTTCCTTTTAGGTCCCAGGTCTCCTCGTCCGAAACATTTTGCTTATGCAGCATATAATGAAATCTGGAAACTGTCCCAAATGGAAGCAGCTTTCAGATTGCGACAATTCTATCAAGACAACTTGCGTAAAGTAATGGATGTGGTAGACAACAGCATTAATACTTGGTCTTCTCGTATTTACACTTTGGACAATATTGTTTCATCTGTTATTGACATTGTGCAGAATGATGTGTCTATTTTGTATCATGGTCAAAATCAGTTGCGCTCTGTCATGCAATTTGGCTGGACTTTACAAACACAGGAAAAATGGGAAAGTGCCTTAGGATTATTTGAACACAATTGCCCTGTTTTTGCCTTTTAATCTGACCGATAAACAAAAGCTTATGTCAATGAAGGATTCAACATACACCTTGTTACATATTAAAAAGTTAGAACAACTGCCATTCTCAATAGCGGAGACCGATTCCTCTGTCTGGTTAATACATGGGGTTATTTCTTTGCCCATTTCCCTCTTTCAATTTACTGCATGTATGAAACATTATCTTAATGGAAGATATAAGCCCCTGGGTAGTACTTTTCTGCACGAAATTTGGTCTTTACCGTTTACGTTTCACTGTCTACGTGAGGATAAGGAGGTTTTCCTGAAAGGGGAGGATTGTGATTCCACAACGGGACATGCGTTGGTTTGTACACAAGTACAGCTTCACGGCGCTTGCAACCTATCAGCGCCCAATTTGGCCTGTGTTCTAAAAGGAACCCCAGTTCCCTCAATAATTCCCACGCTCACATTGCTTTCTAACAGTAGTTATCTTATCCTAAATAACCACAACTGCTGCGGGTTATGAGCAGGGATTACGTATCTAGTAACGGTTTCCGAAAGGGTTACTTGTTGCAGCAATGTTCTTTTTCCACCCCCGCATGGGATTGTAGATAGCTCTCTGTGGCCTTCCATTAACACTTTGAAAACAGACTTCAATAAACTAAGCAGACTCAAAGCGCTATTGTTTCAACAAGAAGTCGCTCTCACTTCGGCTCGAGACCTTCGAATTGCAGGAGGCTAGAACATCTAGTGAGATTCCGTCACTGCTGAATACGAATCTCCCACTACATTTTGGGGAGCGGATTCATCAAATCTTTAATGCGTCTGATACTGAAGGCCCTGCTCATTTTTTTAAACTTGTGGGCTCCCGCCTGGTTTCATCTTTTCAGATGATTTTTGGAGTAATACCGGCTTTTATACATTTTTTTCCAGCGCCTTCGGTGGTTTTCCACTTATTCTATTGCTGGCGTGTGGAGTACTGGTACTTCTCCTGTTACGCAATGGATGCAGATCATGTGGTTCTACACAGACCAGGCCCATGGCGACTATACCGTGAACAAATGCAGCAACATTTTGGATGCTTGCCGCTGGCAACACTCAGTGTGAGCTATGGGCTTACATTTCGCCTCGCTTACTTCACTTGCGTGCAACCCGACGGTGCCCTTTCTATTGGGCCTTGGATATCTGCCTCTCCACATCGTCAGGCGCTGAACCGGATTATGATCTGTTGGTGGGTCCCTTGTTGGCCCAGGACTGTTCTGGGGACGCGCGTATAATGCGTTCGGCTGCACTTGGAGTAGTGGCGTGACGGTGCGAGCACTCTTTTGGATTTTTCTGACTAGAATATATATCTCAAAATGAACGGTTGCCCCTGCATGAAGACGCCACTCACGGAGAGTTTTCACCGCTTTATTGAAGACTGCAGTTAATTCAGCCTCTCGCCTCGGATCATATTCAAAGAAAGCCGACGCGTTTTGGACACCTCTGTCCTTTTTCACAGGCTATAAGGAAGAGCAGGAACAGCAACCGCATTGTGGCACACCTGCTTATATTCTTAAAGTCCCGCCCCAGTGGGCGTGTGCACAAGTGCATGCTGGTACTTGCAGTTTCACAATTTACTCAATCCCAAGTGGGTGCTGCCGTGCCTCTCTCAATTAAAATGTCTCTTACCCCAGTGGGTTGATCCAAAGCGGGAGATACTGGATACACTGCCCATATTAATCTTTCAAAAATGGGCCCCCCGTTCCCTCAGCGTTTTGTCTTTCAAGTCGCCGCAGATCCGCTGTGTCAGAGGTGGGGCGTCTTCGCGGCTGGACGGGCCGCTAAACATCAAAATGAAAGATTGCCCCTGCATGAAGACGCCACTCACGGAGAGTTTTCACCTCTTTATTGAAGACTGCAGTTAATTCAGCCTCTCGCCTCGGATCATATTCAAAGGAAGCCGACACGTTTCGGACACCTCTGTCCTTTTTCACAGGCTATAAGGAAGAGGAGGAACAGCAACCGCATTGCGGAACACCTGCTTATATTCTCCACTGGGGTAAGAGACATTTTAATTGAGAGAGGCACGTTTGGCTTCTCTTCTTTCCATGGCTGCCGGCGTTCAAAGAAACAGGGGCGTCACAGGATTCATGTTTCTTTGAACGCCGGCAGCTACCGCAAAACGAGTACAACGAGACGAGAGAAGGAGAAAGCTGACCACTGGAAATCTCTGCACGAGGAGGGAAACTTGACCCTGCAACCGGAGGGAAGCAGGATCAGTGAAGGTCTTCGTACGGAGGTAAGGGACGTGGCAACATTGTATCCTTGAAAAGCTGTCTCAGAGACTTGTACTCGAAGCGGGTTACGGAGCTCTCAATTTTAATTCCGCCTGACTCAAAACATCACTAAACACAGTTTGGATGTAATTAAGCTGCGCAAGTGTAAATGTGCGACTTTGTCGGCGGTTTCCATTAAGGACTGGTACTAATTTTAGGTAATACATGAAGACTTGCGAGCAAACAAAGGATATTTAAAGATAAGAAAATACGGACAGGTTCAGCCTCACGTTGTTAGCCAGATACTTTTGGAAAGAGAACTCGGAATCTGCTCCAAGTATGCTAATATAATATTCTGTTATAAAAAAAAAAACGAAGGGGGGCGTGGCCGGACAAGATGGCCGAACGGACGTAGCCCGTTTCGGCTCCCGGTCCGCGCATTACTCCGGAGCAGACAGCAGCGGTCTTACCGCATCCCATACGCTGAAAGTTACTCCTAGACACAGCGGAAGATGTGAGGCACAGAGCGGGAGCCTCTGATCGTTGCTAGCGCCGCGGGAGTGGTCCTGTTGAGGAGTGGCGAGAGACCAGCAGACGCAGCCCAAAATGGCGGCTTCCCGACTGGGCTGAGCGATCCCGGCTGTAGCGAAGCGGGGAGCTCCTGCCTTCGAGTCTCCCCTCGCTGTCACGGTGAGAGATGCGGTGAGCTTGACCTGGGGGTACCCTTCAGAGAATTCGCCCGGACTGCAGCGACGCCGGCGATTCACCGCAATGCCTGACGTTAAAATGGCGTCTCAACTGAGTTATAAGGACGGGTTCCGTTTTGGGTCCCTGGAGTCCCGGGACTAGCTCCCTGCCGAGCGCTGCCTCAGCGGATGTCGGCGCCTCCTGCGTCTATGAGCCCTGCCTGATGAACAACTGAGGTCATACGAACGCCTTTATCACTGTGAGTGCCCTCTCCCCGTTGATACTTGCTTCCCCCAGAGTGGCGCTCATACCAGATCGAACGGGGCCGGGACTACGAATTGGAGTTGAGGAATGAAGCAAGGCTTGAATGCAGCGACAAGCTGTGACGCTCTCCCCAGTCCGTTGCTCCAAGGGAACCCCCTGCCGCCCAGCTCTCAGGGGGAAGAGTGCTGTCATTTAGCGGGCCTGACCAGGCCGCGGGTCGCCTAGAGCTCCGAACGGGGGCCCCACCTGCGTTGCGCCGCCTGCCTGTTGCCGCTGCCTTGACTCGTACCACTGGTCTTCCGACGACTCCTTGGATGGAGGTTCCCACGGCCTGAATTCCGAGTCTCCTTTCGCGGACGTCGCTGTGGTGGGGATCCTCCCGGGCCAGTCCGTATGCCGCCTAAGAGAGGGACGACCAAGACACCCAACAAGGTATCGGACTTTTTTGGCCCCTCAGATAAACGCCCGACGCTGTGCGGAGACGAGGAGGCAGCGGGCATGGCCCTTACGAAGGCAGACCTCCTGTCTACACTAAAAGATTTCAAGACAGAGCTATGCAATGACCTCTCTCAGAACATTAAAACCTCTATAGAGCAACTGAGATCGGACCTTACAGGGAGATTGACCTCCCTACAACAAGATGTTGACTCGGTGGGCACCAGAGTGCTTGACCTGGAGGGGCAACAGCAAGAACAGGAAAAACTCTCCTCCGAACTCCGGGAAGATGTTCGCGCCCTCCAGGACCAGCTCCACCAGACGCAGCTCAAGGCAGAGGACCTCGAGAATAGGGCACGGAGGGAGAACCTACGGGTCAGGGACCTGGCGGAGGGAGCGGAGGGGCCGGACCTTGAGGCTTTCCTAGAGGGGCTCTTTGCAGAGATGCTGGGTCCACATACCCTCTCAATAAAGCTAGACAGGGTCCATCGCGTGGTAGTCCTGCAGCCCGGCGAGAGGAGACGCCCCGCGACATACTGGCGAAGTTCCATTCATATAAAGTTAAAGAGGCAGTGCTCCTAGCGGCCAGGACCAAGGGGACAGCCACCTTCCAAAATCAATCATGTTCGATCTACCAAGACCTAGCACCAGCAACTCTGGCACGGAGGCAGATGTTCCGACCCATTACCACCAAATTACGAGAGGACAAAATCCGATACCGGTGGACCTACCCGTTCGGACTCAGCTTTGAGCTCGATAACAAACAGCGTCATGTCACTGACCTAAGAGAGGGCCTGGAGCTTCTGGGTCTCCCGCCGGCTGAGACTGGCTCCGATCATGATAACCCCCGAGAGGCTCAGCGAGGGCCATTACAGACGACGACATGGCTTATGGGCACACGGAGAGGCCGAAAATGAAAATGCCAGCGCCTATACTCTAAATAGATACTGCTATGCCGCTTGAACTTTTGAGGAATATCTACTGCAGTGCGCTCACACAGCATCTTATTCCGACGGACTGTGTTACATGCTTCGGTCCGATGTGGACAGTGGCCCGGTGGAACTACGACGGAACGGTTCCCAACTCATTCCTTCGACCTGGAACCTATCGCATGCCTGGGATGGGGCCTCAGGCCCCCGATCTATTCTCCAGGGATATAGAACTATGGTTCACCTCTACAACTCCGCACAGAGACTTTTCTCGTTTTCCACAAAGGGCTATGGTGTACATCTCAGCCATGACCGCCTGAGAGATTTTTTGTGACTCACCTCCGGACGGCGCGGACGGAGTCCTCGGACTCTTGATCCCCCTAGTCCCTGCTGGGTAGGTTGCCCACGCTCAGGGACCAGTTAGCGGCCTTTCTGCCGCATTTGTTGTTATTGTTTGTTATGTTGTTTTTAAGGGTCGAGGGGAGGGGGGGGAGGGTGATGGTGGCAGCTTTTACATTTTATTTCTGGGAGGCTTCTGTGTTTGTTTCTGTCTACATGGGAGGGGCGCTGTCATGGGTGATAGACACACTTGGGGAGGTCACGTTCACACATCCGGCTGGACCGGCAGAAGGTGTCTCTGCGTTGTTCACCTCTACTCTAGTTCCATGACGATCACTATAGGTTCCTGGAACGTTAAGGGGCTTAACTCCCCACAGAAACGCCACAAAGTGTGGAAATATATTATAGATCATCACCTTGATATAGTGGCCCTCCAAGAGACACACCTGGCCCGATCAGAGGATTCACGCCTCCGTCGCAAGCGATATCCCCTAATATACAAATCATCTGCCCTAACAAAACATAGGGGTGTAGCCCTTCTGTTCCATTCCACCACTAACTTTCAACAGCTGGACCATCGCTCAGACAAAGACGGCCGCTGGGTTATGGTCAAAGGCCGCTTGATGGGCAAACTGTGCACTTTTGTGGCACTTTATGCTCCCAATACGGGGCAAGCAGCATTTTTAAACACATTAACAGAGAGGATTTTGGACTTCGGAGAAGGGCAGTTGGTGATCTTGGGTGATTTCAATCTGACATGGCAAAGGGATCTCGTTAGTACTCACGCACTCCGCTCGGACCTGGGCTCCTTTACCCCCACCACAAAACAACATTTTCACGATCTAGGTCTGCTAGACGCCTGGCGAACACTTCACCCTCAATCACGTGACTACACTTTTTACTCCCACGTTCACCACACATACTCCCGATTAGACTACATTTTTATAAGCCAATCCCTGCAGGGCGCACTCCAGGCGGCTAAGATATTTCCCATTTCAGTGTCGGACCACAGTCTCCTTTCCATTTGCCTTGCCTGGCACGGCAATGTCTCCACCACTCCACGCTGGTATTTCCCACCATCCCTCACCCGTGATAAAGAATCTCGTACTAAATTGAGGGAAAGCATCATCGAGTTTTTTGATTTTAATAAGCCTGAAGATACCTCAGAATACACTAACTGGGACACGTTTAAAGCGGTCACCCGAGGGAAATGTTTTGCTCTCAACTCAGCACTGAACACACAGTGGGCTCGGGAGCGGGAAGCGTTGGAGATTGAAGTTGCTTCTGTCGAGCGCACACATAAAGCAAACCCCACTCGAGGTAACCTTCGCAAACTAACGGCATTGAGGGGCAAGCTTAGAGCCATTTACAATAATAGGGCAGAATTCATGCTCCTTAAGCTCCGACGCCTCTCTTACTCCCAAGGGAACAAGGTGGGTAGGCACCTAGCTAGGCAGCTCAAGGGTAAACGAGAGCGGGAATATATAGGAGGTATTCAGAGGACCAACGGGGAGACCACATACAAAGATGAGGAAAAGTCCGAAATCTTTGGCTCTTTCTATAAGACGCTATATTCAGGGGATCAGTTAGATCCTGAAGCCCAGAGGGAGTACCTACGGACACTAAGTCTTCCCCAGGTGTCGCATGACTGGAATGAAACACTTACTGCTCCCATCACGACTGAGGAGGTGAACGCGGCCATACAAGCATTCAGGCCTCGTAAGGCCCCGGGCCCAGACGCACCTCACTCGCCTGTTTAATAAGATGGCGACGGAGGGTGAGACGACGGGGTCGCTTTCTGAGGCGATGATCTCGGTTATACCAAAACCCGGGAAAAACACGCACCTGTGCGCCTCTTACCGCCCCATCGCCCTACTAAACCTTGACGAAAAACTCTATTCCTCTATATTGGCTAAAAGGTTGAATGACCTTATGCCGGACCTCATCCACCCGGACCAATCAGGGTTTATTAAGGGCCGGCAAACACACGATAACACACGACGCATAGTGCACCTCATAGAAAAAGCTAACAAACGACATATTCCCGCAGTGTTGGTGGGACTGGATGCCGAAAAGGCTTTCGACCGGGTGGACTGGGCGTTTCTATTTACTACCCTCACTAGGCTTTGGGTCGCTTCTAAATTTCTCACTATGCTCCGGGCCAACTACGTTTAACCTCGCTCCCGGGTGCAGGTAAATGGCATCCATTTTTTCTCACTCTAGAGGTACACGACAGGGTTGCCCCCTCTCACCCCTCCTTTTTGCCCTGAGTATCGAACCACTGGCTGTAGCTATCAGAGCCAACCCCGACATACACGGCATTCCCTTTAGTGGGGATTCCCATAAGGTTTCTCTCTTCGCGGACGATGTCCTCTTGTCGCTCGCGGAGCCCGAGCACTCCCTTTCCCATTTACAGAAGGAGCTAGAGCGCTTTGAAAGGGTGGCAGGTCTTAAAATAAACATGGGCAAGTCATACATTCTTAATCTTACTCTCCCACTGGAGGAGGTCCATAGGCTCCAACCCCTTACTCCATTGCAATGGGCAACCTCTTCCATACAATACTTAGGAATACAGTTAACACCCAGGGTGGAAGGATTGTATGCTGCTAACTTCCCCCCTAGTCTCGCACGTATTCAGGAGGAGCTCGGGAGGTGGAAGCCACTCTTTCTTTCTTGGCTTGGCCGCATTCATGCTGTCAAGATGACTCTCCTCCCTAAGCTCCTCTACCTGTTCCAGGCCTTACCGATAGAACTCGACAGGGACTTCTTCCGCAGAATTAAATCCATGATCCTTCAGTTCATATGGCAAAGGGACGTGCCCGCTTGTCGTTCTCGCTATTGCGTCGCTCCCGAGCGGAGGGAGGAGTGGGTCTCCCCGACATCAACTTATATTATAAAGCGGCACAGTTGAGGGTGCTGAGTGAATGGTCCAAACCTGAATCAGATAAACATTGGTTGCATATGGACCGTAGTATCGCAGGACGGACGATATGGGATCTTGTTTGGCGCCCCAAGCGAGACAGACCCAAGAACGTGTACTGTAGCACCCCCACACGAACCACCCTGCGAGTGTGGGACTCTGTAGCGGGGGATGATAGATGGACCACTTTTCCCTCTCCGTTTACACCGCTACACTTTAATTCGGCTTTCCCCCCCGGCATGCAGGAGGGGCCCTTTGATGCTTGGCGGGAGGGGGGTTGTCTGGCCTCGACGCACCTCTTTCACAACTACGACCCCTTAACTTTTGATAACTGTAAAAGAGACTATGACTTGGCTGACTCGGAACGGTTCCATCATACCCAGCTGCTTCATTGGGCTCTCTCTCCACAGGTTCGGGAAGCGGCCACTCGACCGCCCACCAGATTTGAATCCTTCCTCTCCAAGTCCACCACAATGAACGGGGTGATATCGTTCATCTATAACTTTTTACTGACCACCCTCACTTCACCGCGCCCGCGTTACATGGCTATGTGGGAGGGGATACTGCAGCGCGCTGTACCAGAGAAAGATTGGACACACTTGTGGTCCGACATTTTTAGATTTAATCACTCCGTAGACCTCCGAGAAGCCCACCTAAAGACCATGATGGACTGGTACCTTCACCCTTCCAGGCTTAAAAAGATTTTCCCCGACACCTCTGACCGCTGCTGGAGAGGCTGCGGCCTCTTGGGTGATTTTCAACACATTTGGTGGGATTGCCCGACGATACGCCCATTTTGGGCAGAGATACTAGCACATATTAAAGATATTCTGGGGTACCCCATTCCAACTACTATGGCGGAGGTCCTCTTGGGACTTCGAGACCCTACTTTAGAACACCAGACACGTGCGGACAAAGCCATCATGTGGCTGTGTATAGGAGCGGCTAAGGTGACTTTAGCGGCCGCCTGGAAACAGAGGGAGGCCCCGGCGATCTCCCTAAGGCACTCAAGGCTATGGCGGCTTCTTAGCATGGAAAGAATGGCTGATATCTTTCAAGACAACTATAAGAATTTTGAATTCAAGTGGGGACCATTGGTAGCTTTCCTTTCCCGGGGGCTCCCGTCAGCTGTCTGTCCCACTTCAACCCGCGCATTACACCTCTTTCAATATTGATTACACTGCCACTATCTTCAGCTGCTATTTTAGTTTAGGTTCTTGCTGCCATCATAGTTTGGGGGGGGGGGGGGGTTTGGGTTTTTAGGTTCGGAGATTTAGTTTTTCTATTCTTCAAATATTGCCACACTAGATTCCCTCAGATAGAAAGTTTGACTAGATGTCCTTTCAGACAAATGCTGAGGTGCCTCATTCTGGTGCTCCATAAGGCTGCTGCCACAGTAGTCCGCCCGCATCCCCGCAGTGACAGCCACTGTATCTCTCATTAGCGTTTCTTTTAGAAGCGGGGCTGGGCACATTCTGGATAATGTATATTGTTTCACCATTTGAGTGCTATCGATATGTTGGTGCTCACTGCGCTGAGCGGAATTTGATTGATATACTGTAATTTATTTGGCAAAAATTCAATAAACATATGTTTGAAAAAGAAAAAAAAAACGGAGATATATCAGAAATTAAGTACTTTTGTATCAATATAAAAAAAGAAATAAGCAATAAAATTAGCTATGGAAATAAGAGAAGCCAAACGAAACGCAGAAGTGGCGCAAATTTTTGAAACAAACCCAAGCTCATTTCATCCTAAGGGAAACTCAAACGCCCAAAAATCCAATGACAATAAGGAAACTCTCAGGTACTGGGAAAGACTGTCGAGAAAAGAAATTAACAAATGGTGGGAATTGATCACCTTAAAGAAATATGTTGAAGCAAAAAGAATTCCTCGAGGCCTACGTTTGACACTCATGCCGAGCCATCAGGATACAAGTGGAGAACTACTCCAAGAACGGGGTGAACACTTGTTAAGCTCCTCAATGGGATTAATAATGATCCTCATCAAACACATAGAAAAAGCTCTTGCGGATATCCAAAAGGAACTAAGTGAGCTAGAGGAGTCCCTGGATAAATTAACCTTATCTTAAGAACATCAAAAGCTCAAAGATGAAATGACAAAAAATCTGGAAAAGCATTAGGAACGGGTCAAACAACGCAAACAATTTAAATTCCAGAGGGATAAGATAGATTTTGAAGAAGGACGCATCTTTACTTTCACGAGGAAGTTTGAGCAACAAAGGAGTAAAGAACAGCTGGAAATAACCAGTGGGCAGTTTTCCAGCTACGAATCCTTGACAAGCACTGACGCAAGCGAAAATGAAGGTGCCAGTGCGGCACAACCCTCAACAAGTAATAAGAAATTTCCTTTATTAACGGATATGCGTCTGGCTCTGCAACAACAGAACTGGGAAAAGATAAAACCAGTGGGCCGAGGAAAAGGAAGAGGATGGGGCAGAGGAGGCTCAGGAAAACAAGGAGAGGCCAAAGAGGCCAAGGAAGGAGGCAACTTAGCAATGGAAACCCGGGACAGGACAAGACTGAACAAGAAATGAAAGAACATGAGGAAGAAACAAACGGCAATGAAACTCAAGAATTAAATGTCATTAACCTTTCAGATAGGCAATTAACAGACTCAGAAGAACTACTACTAAAGAAAGGCCTTAATTTTTGCCCGAACATACATTTGGACATTGCACAAACGCGTATAGACCTCTACAAGCACATCCGCAAAATAAAATTGGCCAAAATCTTTGCAGAAAAAACAACAACAACAAAGGTCAAATCCAAAATGATTTTAGAAAGTGAACTATTGGTAGAAGACGAACAAGCCTTGACAACCCTACTAACAATGGGGGATGTGGAACCTGATGATCATACAGACAGCCTGGATGATTTGCTGCCTCCACTTGGTGCAGGTACAAGTGGAAAAAAAAACAAATCATATATTTCTATCCAACTCTACCACCAGGAAACAAGATCGATGTGTTCCACGAAGCTGTGATACATGATCTATACCAGCTCAATCGAAGGCAAGTAAAGGATAATTTGTCAGTACTAGAAAGAATGGCATTAAAAGACCTGCAACAGGACATCTCTATCGAAATAAAACCTGCGGACAAAGGTGGGAATGTAGTAATACAAAATAAACAAGACTACATATGGGAAGCGAATAGCCAATTACAGGATGAGTCATGTTATAAAATATTGGATCATAATCCAACAAAAGAAATTGAGACAATAATAAATAAACATCTAAATGAATGGCTTGAACAAGGTTTGATAGACGAAGATGAAAAGAAATACCTGACAGTTGAAAACCCGGTAGTGGCTACAATCTACTTCCTACCAAAAGTGCACAAACGTCTATACAAACCACCGGGCAGACCCATTATATCTGCAAATGGCTCAATAATGGAACCGATGTCAAACTACATTGATTATTTCCTAGCCCCAATGGTAAAGGACCTGACCTCCTACTTGCGAGACACAACAGATCTACTTCAAGAATTAGAAGGTATACCATGGCATCAAAGGTACAAGTTGATATCAATGGATGTCGTCTCGCTGTATACAAATATAGAGCACCAAATAGGATTAAAAGCATGCAGCTTTTTCCTAGGCAAAAGAAACATCCAATACAAACAACATAACATCATGTTGATGGACATGATCTCCCTCTGCCTGTACAATAATATCTTTACTTATAACAAAAAATATTATAGACAAATGAAAGGTACAGCCATGGGCTTTTCTTTCTCTCCGAATTTTGCGAATCTGGTCATGGGCTGGTACGAACAAAAAATAGCCTGGAATTGTGAAAATGACATACATGTGCAGAAAATTGTTGCATGGTGGAGATTCATCGACGACTTATTTATTATATGGGATGGATCAGAAGAGGACTTTGCCGAATATTTTCAAATCTTAAACAGTAATGAGGCTAAACTGCAATTTACATATGAAATCAGTTCAAACAAGATATCATTTTTGGACATTGAAATATATGTGAGAGACAACACCTTGCAAACTACACTCTTCCAGAAAAAAACAGCTACTAATGCAGTTCTCCATGCAAACAGTTTCCACCCCATCAACCAAAAATGGAATATACCATATGGAGAATTCCTAAGGGTACGCAGAAACTGCTCTGCGGACAATGAATTTGAAAAAAACAGCAGAGCAATGCAAACCAGATTTAAAAAGAGAAATTACCCTAATAAAGTCGTCAAGAAAAGCTTACAAAAGGCAAAATTGAAAAACCAGACTGAAATACTTGAAAAACAAGAAAAATCAAACAAAGATGATCTGACAAAAATAAGATTAATAACAACCTATACAACTGAAACAAGTGAACTTACCCGTATACTTAAAAAACATTGGGGCATTCTCAAGTTGGACACAACACTTGCAGAGTTCATAGGTGATCATCCTAATGTCACCTATAGGAGAGCTCCAAATCTGGGTGACAAATTGACCCATAGCCACTTTAAGTTGAAACAACAGAAACCATGGACCGAAATTGAAGGGTTTTGGCCATGTAAAAATTGCAAAGCTTGCAAAATAGCAATCCATAAAAAAGAGGTGGAAATTAAAAAGGGAGTCAAGTGGAAAATAAAACAACATATCACCTGTAAGAGCAAATACGTTGTATACATAGTAGAGTGCCCATGCAAATTGAAATATATAGGCAGCACGATCTGTGAGATCAAAAAACGTATACTTGAACACAGAAGAGCGATTGCAAATAAGAACCGTTCAAATGCCATAGCTAAACATATGGAAAAAATGCATGACAGTGACTGGGAGTCTCTGAAATGTTATGCAATTGAACAAGTACCGAACCCAGAACGAGGAGGGAACCGTGAGAAACATCTAAGACAGAAGGAATCAAAGCACATTGTGTCATTCAGGACTCTGACCCCCTAGGATTAAACCAGGATGAAGAATTATTTGTACATCTTTAATAATGAAAATTAACATCTATCTTGGACATTGATATGGAACTGAATTGTGTCACAATTACATTCCCTGACCAGACAGGAAACAAAACCGATATAACAGTGAGGAAACAATTAATGATAAAATTGTCAGGCCCTAGCACTTAGACAAAACATACTAATGCAGCTGTGTTTGCTGGAGAATCGTACTTTGATACTATAGGATGCAAGTTTAGGTAACACACACTTGGAGAGGGACCTTTCCAGGGAGAAGAGCAACCCGCACCTGTGATGTAGAAATACGATCTATGGCCTGAGGTATGGGGTCTGCTGACAAAGCCCAGAGATCTTCTATTATATAATAATACTTCTGCTTACCAAGGGGAGGGTGGTTAGGCTTTATAGACCTTTATCCACTGTCTTTATAAAATGACATCTCCTTTTAATATATATGGCCTTGCTGCAATGCTAACTGTATTGATATTGTGCATTTTGCTGCTGGTTGTGGCACGTATACTACATTTTAGAGCACGTTAGTTAAAATAAATATATTAAACTATCTTCGTGTCTCGGTCAGATCTTTTTGCGGACAAGTACGAGAGTGTGAGCGAAAAGGTGTGTCTTGTTACCGCGATTCCTGAGAGATCCGGGAGTGTTATGTTCTGGGGTGTCTAATCACTGGTTTCTCCGTTTGTGAGTAGGAGAGCGAGTGAGACGCTATAGCTAGTCGGTCCTGGGCTCGTGGGTACTGAGGCGGTAGGAAGGCTTAGCCCCTATACACCGAGGTCCCATAATCCTCGCACAGTTCTGTGTATGTGCAGAATCCCTGCAACAGCACGTTTCAGGTACAAATAAAACTGGTGGCAAAAAGTCGTTAAGACTAAATACAGTGTGCTTAAAAGAATTTCATCAGAGGCTTGGATAGATCAAGATAAACTCCACATTCAAGAGTGGGGATCATTTGTTCTTTGCCTTCTCAAACATTTGCAAAGACATAAAATGTAGTAGTATGTAGACCCTGCAAACTGGAGAATCAATTTATACTGAGATACTCTGTGTAAACACAGAGTTTGAAATTGAGGAGGACTGTTGAAGGTACTCTGTCATCTAGTGATGCCAAATTAGGACAATCATTGTTGACTCTATTTGCTGACTAGCAAAGCTTAATTAAGCAGATGACTTTATAATGTAGATGTGCACAGAAGGCTTACAAACATCATCACACAATGCAACCATAGTAGACTAAGCAAGAAAAGCTAACAAAGTGTCTTACGCCATTTAGTGCTGTGTATCCGAACCTCCATAGTTTGACCAGCTCGAATTTTGTAAAATAGGACCACTTAGAGAGTCTGCATGGCTGACCTCCATGTACAAGCTGGAGGTTAGCTGTGAGGCCTTATAAAATGCACATGCAGAATGCTTAGTATGAGAAAATGCTAACAGTGAGATTCAACATGTTCTAAAAGACTGTGCTGGGAGGGATTAAATCTATCTGACCTGAGATTTGTATGTGCTATCAAGAATCAGCATGGAACGGAAGAGATGCTGCAAGAGGGCAACAGTTTGCACTCTTAGCAGAGGGGTCACTTGGAAAAGAAAATTATTTGTGACTAAGCAAGAGGCCTAGTTGTGGGCAGCAGAGACTCATCACTCTTCTCAAAGCTAATGCAGGAGAAGCATAACCTAAAAAGATTAGAAGGATCACCTTCCGTGAGCTCAAAAAGGATCATCGATTTACAGAACATAGCAGATAAGAGAAAGAAATGCATGGAGAAACCCACCCTCTTCACGCCTTTCCAGTTAAAAAAAAAATGGAACCTCAATTGTGGCGAAAGGGAGTCATATGACCACCAGCGAATATAGGGGCACACAAATGTCCACTGTCTTGCTAATTTAAAGCCTCCAAATGGCTAATACGCAGCCTAGCCTTTTGTATATATGGCATTATACAAAGAAAAGGAATTGTAATACTGTGCTGCCGACAGGTTCATTAGTGTCACCTAACTATTGAATTCACTTTATTGATCATACCACTCATGCAATAACATTGTAATAGAGGGAGAAAATGCATATAACAAACATTTATTCACAGATACATGCCCAATAGATAACAGTAATTTGTAACTCAGACACTATTAAGTACAAATGCAGAAAAAAACAAAGAATTCAGATAGAAAAAACACAACTTACTGTGACATTTTTTAGGCACTGTTCACAGGATGTTCCAGAGAAATGGGAACACTCTATAAGATTAAAAAAAAACAAATAAAACTGAAATATGCTTGACCAAATTTGTCATATGTACATTTAAATGTATCACCATTTTTTTTATTTTATTTTTTAAATGAAAGTAGGACAGGAGAATTGGGATACAAAAAGAATTTTCAGCCAATGTGAGCAGCAAGTAACGAATGGCACAACCAAGGTGAACGCAGCAGAAAGAATGCACTGGGCAACGCACCAGCGAGACCTCTGTGGGTTGAACATGACTTGACCCCATTGAGTTCCTCATTATACATTTGTCATGTTTGTCGACAGCGAGGAAGAGAGGTTTTCCACTCAGAACCACAGAAATGTAGACTTCCCCTTTTAAACCATCTTAATGTCAGGGACAGTAATAGAACCATTGGAGTTCATTTCACAGTGAAAGTTACTCACCAAAGCAGAGACAGGATATTATGCCTTAATATGGATAATATAAGAAGAGTTTAATGCTTATTCTTTCTGGAAATTGTAAATTAATAACATAGGATATAATTTAAGCTAAACCAATAGGGCAGACCAATGGTTCTTAACCTGTGGAACAATTGTGGGTCAGTGATGCCTACTCAAGGGGTCCGCAACTATTTAGGAATTTAAATTTTAATAGAAGATCAATTAAGGACGTATACATAAAGGAAAACCGAAAGTTTTAAAACACTCTGTAAATGTAAAGGAATTAAAAATGGTAATAGTAAGTATTGTTTTGTCTTGTCTTTTACAAATAAAACTATATTTTGAAAAAGCTTCATCCTTTTCGTTAAAAAAGTGTATTTTTTTGTTACTGAATTAAATATATATTTCAGAATTCGTATATTTGTTTAATGTACATTTGTTTCTCTATTTTTTTGTATTGTTTTGCAATTTGCATCATAGTATTTGCTTGCAGAGGGTCTCAGGATTCCAGTAGTGATTTACTGGGGATCCACAGAAGGTCAAAGTTTAAGAACCGCTGGGATAGGCTGTTTTCTTTTTGTGAAAAATTATTCTTACAATTGAATATTGCTATAAATTGTCTTTAAAATTGGCAGATTAAGATCTGCAGTGTTTACGCTGATATTTCCTAAGCAGAGTTGTGGGACTGTGTGAATAATCCAAATTTCTATTAAACAGTTCTATTGCACTCAGGAGACCTTGCAGAATGTGTATGTTGAGTGTGTTATCAAGAACCAGGGACAGAGACGTGCTGAAGTACTTTGCACTCCCAAAGTCAGTAGTGTTCAAAATTGTAGGCTTTGCGAGTGCAAAACACCCAAACGCATTGTAACAAAGAGATCCTGCTGGAAGCAATTTAGTTTACAACTCATTATGTCCTCATTGCAAGTGGAAAGAGGGGGAATAGGTGACTGCTGAGACCCATTAACTTTAGTCAAATGTAAATATATAAAATCAGTAGCAGGCCATGTAGCAATGAGTAATTACCTAAATCTGAATTCGCAGAATTCTCACTGAAGGGAGATACTGCAGTAACAGTACCAGCTAATAGTAGCACAATGGAACAGTACCATATTGACAAGACCTCCAAGATACAGGAGGGAGATCATTGTCAGCCATCAGTAAACTTACACATTTGCAAGAGCATAGAAAGAAATTATAGGAAAAACCATGACAAGCCAAAAATAAAACAAAAGAAGGAACATTCTGAAACAATGCAGAAAAATATAGTAGAGAAGCAGAAGAAACAAAAAAGAAAAATTAGAGAAGCATAGTAAACCTAAGCAAAAGTAGAAAGACACTAAGCAGTATGTTAAATTGAGAAGACAATGTGGAGCAGACAGGCATGACAATCTGACACTGGAACAGTAACCACAAACCTTAACGACCATGTGCACCATACACTCTGAAGAAACATAGGAACCCTGCCTTCATCACGTTTTAATTAAAGGACGGAACCCCATCAGCTCAGCCTTCAACCCGATCCTGAATGACTATTGACACAGCTACCTTCCCAGATGCCTGGAAACATGCCATAGTTCTCACTCTCCTGAAGAAACCTTCAGAGAACCGTAAAACACTAGCAAACTACCAGCCCATCTCCATGCCACCCTTCCCTGCAAACGAAATGGAGAAGATCATGAACAAACATCCAGCTTACCACCTCAAAGGCAGCAACCTCCTTGACGCAACCCAATCTGGCTTTAGACCCAACCACAGCACTGAAACTGCCCTCATTGCCACCACAGACAACATCCGATTGATCTTGGACAGAGGAGACATGGCTGCCCTTCTCCTTCTGGATCTATTTTCTATTTGCACCTTCAATAGCGTCTCCCATCCATCCTCATTCAATGTCTACAAGATGCCAGCATTCAGGGACCAGCACTCTGCTGGATCTGCTCTTTCCTCACAGGCCACACTCAATCGGCCAGCCTCACTCCTCTCAATTCAGCTACTGCGAAACCCATCTGCAGAGTACCACAAGGATCCTCACTCAGCCCCACGCTTTTCAAAGCCTACATGCCCCACTCGCCAGCATCATTTGTACACATGGAATCAACACTATGTCTTGCGCAGTTCACACCCAGCTTATCCTCTCTCAACTGCCTTAAGCTCAACACAGACAAGATAGAAGTAATCATCTTCAGTAAAGACACCTCACTATGGGACACCACCTGGTCTGCTGCTGATCTCAGCCCGACACCCAACCCAAACCCCCATGTGACGAATCTTGGAACAATTGTTGACAATCAGCTCGCTATGACAGATCAATTGAATGTAGTCTCTGCCTTGTTTGTACACACTCAAGATGCTCAAAAGGATTTTCAAGTTTCTTCCCTTCATCAACTGCAGAACTATCACTCAAGCGCTCATCAGCAGCAAGTTAGACTATGGCAACACACTCTACGTAGGAATCAGCAAGAAACTTACCAGGAGACACCACACCATACAAAACTCAGCTACGAGACCAGAGTGACACTCAGACTTCCCCCCTGCATCCACATCACACTGCACCTCAAAGACCTCCACTGGGTCCCAATCCAAAAACAGGCACTTTTCAAACTCCTCACGCACACATACAAAGCATTGCACAACATCGCCCCCCCACCTCAACAATTGCATTAACTTTCACATACCTACCAGACACCGCCGCTCAGCCGACTCCTACGAGCACACATCCCCGCATACACAGAACCAGATGTGGTGCTGGGCCTTCTCCTACCTCGCTCCCAAACTCTGGAATGAACTACTCCTGCACATCAGAGCCGCCAACTCCGGTCTTGAATTTCGCAAGAAACTGAAGACATGGCTCTTGTGAAGAATTGGGTTGTTGGGGTTTAGAGTGGGGATGAAACCCTATGCAAGCAACAGCCACCATCATTTTCAGGGTGAACCACAAAAAGTCAATAAATTAACCTATGCTCAACCCTCTGGTAGCATGGCACAAAAGCAGTCAGGCTTAGTTTAGAGGCAATGTGTAAAGTATGTATGCGAAACACAAACAGAAATAAAGTAAAACACAACACAAGAAAAATCCTACATCAATTTAGAGAAATAGAGTAAAGTTTTATAAATTATTTGACACAAAAATAACAAAAATCTAATCAGCAGAACTGGAGATATGCACTTTCAAAGTTTTATGCCAAGTATGGTGCCTAAAAGCACAAAGCATCAACTGTGATTATTTGGTTGCGCTAGACTGGGACAAAGTCACAAGTTCAGGTCGACCACGATGGAGTGTGGGCCGGATACAGGGACCAGGTTAGTCCCACTAAGAATTGTATCTTATGTCCTTGATGTGAAACGTTGCATTGCATTGCGTCAGTTCTGATGAGGAGCTGCGAGGGCTGCAACGTGAGGTCTTGTGTCAAGTTACGGCGCGCAGCGTCGGTTCCGATGTGGAGCTGCAAGGGATGCGATACAAGGTCCTGCGATGGGTGGTGTCATGCTGCGTTGATTCCAATGAGGCCGCTGATCAGGAGCTGCAAGGTACTGGGATGCGAGGTGCTGCGTCGCGCTGCGTTGAGTTGCATCGCGCTGGGGCATTTCGGAGGAAGCCCACAGCTGAGCCAGGAGGACTACATTTTGATGCCAGCTAGGTGTCTAGGACATGTGTCTCCAACCACTCAATCGCGAGCTCCCAGACACCTTCAAAGTAGCTCACAGCCTTGAGTTCATTTTTAAATAAGCAGAGGGTCACATTTTTCTTTTAATGTTAAGGGAAGCCTGTGTTTACTTTACTTCATTATCATCAGACTGCAGATGATAGAGACTGATAATGAGCAGTGCTCAGTCAGATTTATGGGCAAGGATTGGGTCACAGAGGTGAAGAATTGAAGTATTTAACTCTAAAATAAAAGTACTTGTTGACTCAATATTGCACCATGTAAATGAAATGATGTTTCTGAATGCTTTTAAATGGGAGAAAATTGAAATGAAAAAAGTTATCTTAATGATTAACCCTTCATTTTAATTTTCTCCCATTTCAAAGTGTCAAATTTACAAGCAGCAGGATTTTTTGTTCCCAGTGGCCAGTAGAAACTGTGCCATATTTATAACTGAATAATAGTCTTTTTTTTTTCAAATGGGAGAAATTGAAAGTGAAGAAAGCTTTTTCTATGAAACATTAAAGGCCTTATTACGAATACGGTGGTCCTCAGGACCACCATACTCATGGAGGTATTCTGAGTGTGGCAGTCGAGACTTCCAACTCTGCCGGGATCAAGCATCCCGCTGTGCTAGCGGTCTGAAACTGGCATGAATATGTTGTCAGTGCCCTGCCGTCACCGCCGAGCATATTACGAGTTGCCTTTTAACTGATCTTTTTATGGCGGTGAGCCCCCCACTAAAAGGATGGCAGAGAGGTAATTAAGGGGGCCATGCAGAGATCCCTGCCGGTGGGTGGCGGTTTAGAGGCAGTAATATGCTTGGCAGGGCCACTGCAGCCCCACCAAGCATATTATGAGTTTCCTCACAGCCACACTTTTCATGGCGGTGCGACCGCCATGAAAAGTGTGTTGGTGAGGAAACAAAGGGGGCCCTACAGGGTCCCCCTGGTGCCTCACGCCATGTGGATGCACGGCATGGACTGCAGCAGTCCAATACGTGCAGGTACTATCTTTGACGTTCCCATTGCAGTGTCTATTTCATAGGCACCGCCCTGGGAACACCAAAGAGCAGCCCGCCTGACATGAGAAAACTACTAATCTGGCAGGCAGTTCAAACATGGGTTTGGCGGTGCAGAGTGAGGCGGGTCCGCTCCCACAACGCAAAACTCATAATAAGGCCCTTAATGCTTTATGAAGCATGTTTATTCACTTAAAATTCATCCCATTTAAACAAATGTATTTTTTTATATAAATATGGCACCATGGCTACAGGCCACTGGGAACAAGATGCTTGGTGTTTGTAAATGTGAGACTTGGAAATGGGAGAAAATCTAAATGGGGAGTTTAATGGAATCCATATAAACAAAGTTAACTCTTCAGTTTAATTTTCTCAATACAGTGCCATATTTATATGTGAAAAATACAGCCATTATTTTAAGTTGGAGAAATTTAAAGTGAAGAAAAATGTTCCATACTCTGAACACTTTTGCAGAACATTTTTCTGCACTTTAAATGTCTCCCATTTGTGTTATACATGTGATGGGACCACATATGGCGAAAGGTATGTCCTGGGCCACAAGTACATATGACACAGTCTCCCAGTCACCCTTACACATATATTCCATCCATTTGCACACATGTTCATACATCCCTAAAGCCCATGTTCAACTTGACATAATGGCAGCCCTGTCATACTGCCATTGGTCAAAGTATTTTGTTCAAACCATAGCATATGGCTCTATGGACATTAGGCCTAAAGTCAATTAACCTGGGTGTGAGAGATTCTAGTAACAATGCGCGAGTTGCTTAGCCTTGAGAAGCTCATGATGATTTTCAATGATCAGAAGTAGCTCTCACTACAGAAAAGGTTGGAGACCCCTGGTCTATGACCTGGGGGGGCACCTCTTGGGGATTAGGACTCACTTAAGCAGAGGCCAGCAGCAGGGCACAGGAAGGTCCAGTTGGGCAGCTGCAGGGCAGGTTTCTGGAGCTTTTTATGTCCCAGTAGCTCAGAACAGGAGGCCAGTCAGCTAGTCCTTGGAGTCACTCTGGTCCTGGCTTCAAGGAGCAGGCCCAGTCTTCCTACTGCATGCAGCAGGGAATTCTTTCCAGCAGCAGGGCAGTCGTTCTTCCGAGTCTTCCACAGGTCCAGAAGCGATCCAAAGAGTGGGACTGAGGGTCCCATTCTTTTACCTGGTGCTAGCTTTGAAATGGGAGAAGCTTCTGAAGTTTTCCCCCCATAGAGATGTCTGGAATTTCCTTCCTCCCTGTCCTGGTCCCAGTCTATCTGCAGTCAAAATTGGCCAGTGGGACGTTCTTTGTGTGTGAAATGAGGCAGTCTCTTTGAAGTGTAAGTATGGCAGGTGACAGTTTTGGCTCCTCTATCCTGCCTTGCATGGCCCATCCTGCCAACAACCAGTCCCTCTATTGTGTGGCTGTCTGGGAGAAATACACAAAGGCCAACTACACCTAGTCATGTGACCCAGGAAACAGGCAGGAGGCACCAAATGGTTAGGGGAAGAAAATGCCAACTTTCTAAAAAATAGCATTTTCAGAATTGTGGACTTAAAATCTGACTTTACCATTAAAGAGGGTTTTAAATTACAATTCATTAGACACCAAACATGATATTTCAGACCTGTTCCCAAACACAAGTGATCCCTTATTAAATGTAATAAGATAACACAATGTTATCCTATTAGAAGTAGGCCTCAGCAGAAGAAAACAAATTTAGGAGTTATTCACAACCAGGACATGTAAAACGTAAGAGTATGTTGTAGGGATTCTGCACATACACAGAGCTATGCACAGGATAATAGGACCTCGGAATATAGTGGCGAGCCAACCATAAACCTTAGCACCTAAAACCCCAACCCGACTAGCTGTAGCGTCTCATTAGCAACAATGCTACCAATGATTAGACAACCCAGAACACGGTATCGCTCTCTCTCAGGACTCGCAGTAGCAAGAACACCCTTTCATAACTCACTCATACCTGTCCACAACGTGCGTAAGAAGAGACACTGTATAGTTTAAAATGTTTATTTCCACTACCGTGCTCTAAGATACAGTACACGTGCCAGTACTATCAGCATAATGCATAAGGATAATATAAGCAGCATAGTTACAACTCCATAGAATACAAACGGGGAAAGCATTTCATAAAGCAGTGGATATATGGCTAAATGACAATACCACCCTCCCCGTGCTAGTTTATTATAAAAATAGAAGACCTCTGGGCATTGTCAGGCGAACCCTCATACCTCAATATCTAGATGCAAGTTTTACATCATCAGACAAGCACAGCTCTTCTCTCTGGAAAGGTTTTTCTCCAAGTGTCTCCAACAGTGAAAAACACAATATTAAAAGCACATGAATTTCTCCAGGGCAGCTGTACATAGAGTGTTATGTCTAAATGCGAGGGACTGGCCAAATCAGCAGGAACAAGGGACGTTGTTTTTCGACCTTGTACATGGTGTGCAGACGTAGCCCAAAAGGGAACAGGAGAAAAGGTGAAAGATAGAAATGCAGACAGTGCTAAAATAGCCGGGCAGAAGCAGAGGCTTGAAAAACAACGGCACAAGGTAATGTGCGCAAAAAGGCCTCATGGCAGCCAGGCCTAAGTCAACGTAGCAAGGCAGACCAGGAGACCACAAACCACACGACAAGTACATGTCCTACATTTTAAATACACTGCACCCTGCCCTATGGGCTGTTGAGAGCCTACCCTAGGGGTGACTATTATGAATTAAAAAGGAAGGTTTAGGCCCAGCAAAAGATTTCTTTTGCCAGGTTGAAATGGCAGTTTAAAACTGCACATACAGGCTGCAATGGCAGGCCTGAGACATGTTTTTAAAGGGCTACTTAAGTGGGTGGAACAATAAGTTCTGCAGGGCCCAGGAGAAGTAGTTAATTTACCAGCCCTGTGTATATTGTATGCCATTCTACTAGGAACTTATAAGTAAATTAAATATGCCAATCAGGTGTAAGCCAATCTTACCACGTTTAGAGGAGTGAGCACACACACTTTAGCACTGGTTAGTAAACAGTCCGAAAAGCCAACAAAAAAACTGTTCAAAAGATAGGAACTGTGAAGGAAAAATGTGTGGGGATGATCCTGCAGAGAGGGCCAGGTCCAACAGCTCTTCACCTAGTCTCGGTCCTGGCTCAGAGTTATGCGCTCTACAGATACACATAACATAGCATAACAAAAGAGATATGACCAACTGGGCATCGGGGTGGTTTAGGCCTCAGACTACATTCAGTGTCTCTGCTCTACCGCATTTTGAAACAGAGTTGCCACCTCGTGAGGACTATGAAGTTCTATATATAAATTTGATTAGGACTACAACACTACTTTGGATGAAAAACCTCAGTAAATGACATGGCATAGCCAGATGCCTCCTCACGCTGCAATGTAGCAGGTGAATGTCGAACCTTTCACAACATTAGTGACAGAGGTTTCATTGATTGTAATGGAATGGGCATTGTATGCATTTCCTCATATCTAGACCAGCACTGGATCTAGAAGTGCTAAGATTATACAGCTATGCAAGCCACATTCCACTGCCTTTAAAAGGAGGTTTTACAGCCCCAACCTGACGTCATAGTGGAACAAGCTTCACATCAGCTCACTGCTTCACATCAGCAGTGAGCTGATGTGAAGCTAAGCTACAACACAGCAAAAGACCAGACTTGAAGACATCATGGCACTGTCCACAAGTTTCTTTGAACACCTAGAAAAAGCGAAACCCGAGACGATTGCTATTTAAATAAACAACTCTATTCAGCCAACTGCAATGCCACATCTAGTCGGAAAGGTAGGAGGTGACCTAGAGTGAGTGGAAAAAATAGAAAAGAAAAAGTACAGGGCTCAACACTAGATTGTCATCGTAACCAAACCAAAATATCTTGAAGAAATCTGCCTCTTTATTGACATGTGCATATCTAACAAGGCAAGCACAATAAGATGATGGATGGAGTGAAGAACTTTTCAACCACTCACACCCAGTCAAGAGATCTGGGTTTAATCCATCGTTCTTTTGATCACTATGCCACCCCAGTTTGGACCCAGCAATATGCAAATCAGTCTTGACCTTGCTCCAGATTTGTGACTGGGATGAGTGTTTGAAAAGTATCAGCACTACGTCCATCATTTTAATTTGTGATGTTGCTATGTGCACCCTAAGTGGCTAAGGGTATGCTCAGACGTGGGTCCCTTGCTTGCTGCGCCACTGGATTCAAGCTAGCCTGGCTGATGAGCTGGTATAATCCGAAACCAGTCCCAGGTTGCTTGTTTCCGGTCCAGGGAGGAGCTTGCCTGGTAGTTCGGGATGGACTGTTCCCATGGGGAGCAGGGTCAAGACTGATTTGCATATGGCTAGGTCCAAACTGGGGTGACGTGGGGAGCAAAATAACGATGGATTAAACCCAGATCTGTGACTTGGGGTGAGTGTTTGGAAAGTATCAGCACTCCGTCCATCATTTTTAGGTCGAGCCTCGAGTAGCGCGCAAGCGCTGCTAGGCGAAAACTTTATGTTAGGGGGTTTCAAAAGTTGACCACACGCTCGTGCGTCGTGGCCTTTTACCTGCGGTTACGCGCGCCGCAGACATGTGTTTCCAATTATCGTGCCCAGACGCGGGCGCGATAATTGGAAACACATGTCTGCCGCACGCGTAATCGCAGGCAAAAGGCCACGACGCACGAGCGTCTGGTCAGCTCTGCAGGCTGCCGCGCTCGCTCGTTCCCTTAGTTTTAGAATGCGTCGCTCGCTTGATTTATTGTTTGAAGGTATGTGAGAATGTTGCCGAGTTTTGTTTGGCTCGCGGAGTGGTTGCTACTGTCTGTCTTATGCTTGTGTGCTTCTGCTTAGACTGTGGCGAAGTTTTGTGCTTACTGGTCCTGTGTGCGTGTGATGCAGCTTGAACTCTGCCTCGTCGAGTGGGTGGCATAGATTTCCCGATGAGGTGCAGTGTACACCTCCCTCCCCCTACACCCACCCACCCGCGCGCACACACGCTCCCCTGGGGCGGTGCCTGTGTGCTGGGCAGCAGCGAGCTCCGGAGTGACTACTGCCGCCCTCTGCCTCTCAGGAACAAGTTCTATGCCAGGCTCGGTCACGCAGTGGACAGCCCTCTCTCAGTAACCGCAAATTCGGGCAGTGTTCGCAGAGAGGAGGTGTGTGACCCCAGCTCTGCCAGTCATCTTGCCCCAGCTTTTCCTTTCTAACTATGCTCCCCTCTGCTCCTTTACCATTCCACTAAGGCCCCATTGCACCTGGGAGTCTTCCCAACCACCCCCCCCCCCTCTCCACCCCACCTACTAGCTCTTAGGTCTGATTACCCCCCCCCCTCCTCCTCCTCCTACCAGTTCCTAATCTGCCCCTCGGCCACATCACACAGCGTCCGGTGCCCCAGCCCTGCCCTCTTGAGCACTACCCTTGGCTAGTCCCGCCCATTCCCCTCTTCTTCCGGTGTCCCCGCGCCCCAGCTCCGCCAGCGCCTCCGCACCCGGTGTCTGAAGGCAGATAGTGTCGGAGTGGGCGAGCTGCTGCCCAGATCTCGCCTGTGATTAACTGCAGTTGAGCCGGTGGTGACAGGGCCATTTAAGCTCCTGCAGGAGGCTGCGGCGGGTGGCAGGGCAAACAAGGCATCCTTGAAGATGGAAAACCCCAGACAAGGGCCCTGTTTTGCATTTCTAACCTGTGTGAATGAAGAGGGCAAGTGTGCGCTGCTTCCTGTTATACCAGCAAGCCCCCCGGCTGTGCAGGGCTCACCCCCCACACTTCGATGGAGCTGCCCTTTCACATCGCCACATTCAAGAGGCACCTCGGCATGCCCCCTGCTGGCCTTGAAGTGCAGGGACAGTTCATCTCCCTGCTGCATCCGCCCTTTGAACCTCCCCGCCCCCACCATCTGCGCCTTATTAGCATGTCAGTTTGCATAGAAGAGAAGTACTGTTGTTAGCTGAGTGTGTTAATGCTGCTGCTTGGAACTTTCTGTGACCTGCAGGCTACAGGTTTCGCGTTACTTGTAGCCTGCTTTCGGTAACAATGCAAACGGCCAGTCCTCCTTGGGGTCCTCGCTGCGTGCACAAGGAGGCGCTGGGTTCTGCTGGGAGACCGTTCGAGTCTTGGCATCATCCTGCGAAGGCTTATTAAGATTCTGCAAAGGCCTGTGCGCAATACTTAAATATGACTTTAAATATACTCGCCTTCGCCTACATTCATTTTAGCAAGGTCTTAGTTTACTTTAATGATCAGGCAGGAATCATTGAAGGAACTTATTTTTTTTTAAGTGTTCTTGTCATATACGTACTATTTAAGGTATATACTGATAATGGGAAAATATCGCCCTTACATTAAAATAACGGCCGTGTCTGTAAAAACAGCCAGGTGACAAACCTCGTCTGGACAGCAGGTTGCAAAATCCACTCCTGTACACTCAAAACACTGACAGACCACCCACAACCTCACCCACTGAGCCCTCCTCACAGCCTTAGAAACCCACAAACCAATGCTGTGACACGGTATTTATAGCATGACTACTAGAGGGCACTGTTGCCCCACCATTCGCCAACTTGAATGAGGTGTTAACTGGGTCACCAGGAATGTATAATGTATAGCATTTGTAAGGTTGCAACTGGATCACGACACACGTCGACAATTGCGCTGTCAGTGACCTGGCCAAAGATGGCATGAAAGAGTTGAAACTGGATTATAAATTCAAAGCTGTTTCAAACAAGGCCCACCAAACGCGTTTGACCCAGGGAGCACAAAACCCTTAATATGTCCCTGAAATGGCGCACCCGCTGGAAGGACAATTGTGCCAGGAGGATGAAGCGCGCGTGCTCCGAGCACACTCATCAACATCGGGGTATTGTACCTGTGGTGGAGTCAAGAATGCCAGACACTTTAAAGAGGTCAGAAAGATCTAAAGAGAGTATGGAGGCGATACCAGAGGAGGAGCAGGCCTATCGACAGTGCGTGCTATGGATACAGGAGGGTTCGCTGTCTCCATAGAGAGGATGTGGCGTTACGGCCAGAGCTGCCGACTTTGGTCTTGGGAAACCAAATTCGAGTCTCGGGGTGCCTCGCCATCTTGTGATTCTAACCAAACCACTTAATCTCGTCGGGCATGTCACAGAAATAATAATGCGACCTTGTGTGATAGAGCTGGCGCTCATGTAAAGCACTCTAATACCTTCGGGTCGAGTTCGCACTATATAAAACTGCAAAAAGATAAAAATGAACAAATTATAACAATCCCGTGTCAGGCAGAGCCGTGGCTATATTTGGTGGTAAAGGATCCCGCCAATTCCAACTTACTGGAACCCTGAATTTCTCGGCAGGAGAAGGGGGAGCTTGTTGCGTGGTAACTACAGAAAGTTTGCGTGTCCGTGCAACTTCATCTGATGGGGAATGGCATTTAGGCCATTGCCATTAACACTTGGTAAAAAACCTACAATCACACATTTCTCGAACGGAATGAGGAACTACAAGGTCTTTTGGAAAAGGAATACAGTTGTATTCCCTTTTACTTTTCTTATTTTTATTTCCATCTAAAGACAGCCTTTGTTGTTGCTGCCAGCATGATAGCACAACACAGTGTTGTGTTATAGAAATGTATTCACCCGACTCAATGCAGTCTAATCCCGGTTTGAACTAAGAAATAAACAAATACGAAAATCCCCAAAATCGCATCCTTTGTGTAGCCTGAGCACAGTTACTGACATATGGGCTGCGTATTCCATATACATCCAGGTTCCTTGAAAAACAGCCCATACACACCCCTAAGAGAAGCTTTGCATCACTGTCATTTTGTCCTCTTCAAGGGATATTTACAGATGTTGCTTACCATAGTAAGTAACAAATAAAATACTTATACGGCAAAGTCCATGTAGCAATTTCACATAATTGCCCCTAAATAGGCCAATTACTAAAATGCCCCAAGAAGCTGTGCATAACTGCCACTGTCCAGTACAGCCGTGCCAAGATAATCAAACTCATCACAAGGAAAATAAAACTAACGCCTGAAATCTCCTGTGCCAGCTAGATGCGGCATAAGCATTTTCCATAAATCTTCCCCCATCACCTTGCCCTCTGACCAGCTGAGGTTTTCTTAGCTTCTGAGGCGACTTTCAAAGCAGGAGGGGAAAATGAAAAGCACATGCAACTCCTATATTTCTTTTTCAGTGTTTCATTCCCATCTGAAAATAATAACTATGTGCACAAAGCCTCATTCACGGAAGATAGAAAATGATTTGCCCTTTAGCAAAAACATTACCAAGCAGTCATCTTTAATAAAAGCTAGTTTTACTCCTCAAAATAAGTATTACAAATCATTGACAAGGTTAGTCAACCTACTGGCCTTCCCACATCAGCAGAACCATCACGAACCTTTCATCATGGCTGTGACAATGGGGACGGGGAGGGGGTGGCATTGTGACTCGGGCTCACGCTTACAGGGCCCCTGTAGTTAAATTTACTTGGCCAAAAGAGGTCCCTTGGGCACATATGATACTGCACCCTGCAGCATGGCTAGGTAAAGAACATTGGCATTTACAATGCCAACAACTCCAAATCCAACAAACGCGAGGCCGGCTGCATTTCAAATGCAATAGGTCT
This sequence comes from Calotriton arnoldi, assembly GCA_963921515.1. NCBI lineage: Eukaryota > Metazoa > Chordata > Amphibia > Caudata > Salamandridae > Calotriton > Calotriton arnoldi. Next base: position 573,935 of record CAWUFW010004109.1, read on the forward strand.
CGCATTTGTTAAAGTTAGAAGCTGTTGGCGTTGAAAATGACAATGTTTTTACTTTTGCTTTTTATACCTATGGCAATAACGCTATGTAAATATAATTACTCCACTGCAAACCAAACAAGCATTGGCATAGCCAATAGGTCTCGCCTTTGGGACCTTATAAGTGTTTAGTTATCCAGCACAATATCCTTGGTGCAACAACATCAACTGTTGCATGGCTAAACACTTATAAGGTCCCAAAAGTGAGACCTATTGGCTATGCCAATGCTTGTATTTTGTGAAGTTGCATATCTAACAAGGCCCATTAAAGGGACCAGCACACCTCTCCACCCAAATGTGACATCATGGCAGATGTAAATGGTGCAATGGTACTATCAAAGCTAAATCTCTCTATGCTGATGTAAACGTTTAATCTTCTGTGTGCTGTTAGTGTCAGGAGTTCTTCAAAACACCAATGGTCAACTCCCAGGTGTTCTTGGAGGAGTACTAAAGGTGAGTAACCACATTTTAGTATAGACAATGGAAATTCCAGAATATTAATTGCGTTTTAGAGCAGCGCTAAGGTGAATATAGGAAGCAGATTTCACGCTCAGCAAATAACAATTACACAAGAAGAAGAGTTCTTCACCTGCATTTTCTCACCTGAAGGACTATCATGTGCTCTACGCAAAGTACAAAACAACTGCAATGCAGTTGACCCGAACAGAGTTGAAGATGTGAGTAGCTTTTTAGAGGTCTGGTGAACTTTCTGGTAGACAGAGATGATTTTACAACCATAACACAGTCCACTTGGAGAACTGACAAAAATGAAGACAGCATGGAAGTGGACAGGAGAGCATCTGACAAAGAACCTAACTCGCTTGGGGCATAACCGACTTGCATACTTTATGCCACATAAGACAAGATAATTACTGGAGGATGCAAATCTAGAGGGGTTTGGATCAATTCTCATGTAGACAAAGGAAGCAGTGGAATGTGTACCATTTGAAAATGTAAGCAGAGCACTAACACAGACGGAACAAAAATACACAAAAGGTGCAATAGTGTTAGTCATTAGACATTTCAGCATCTACCTCACAAGACAAAGACTAACAACAGGTACAGACCTTAAGACACTCAAGTTTAATTTCAAGCCAACCAACTCAAGACTACTGGTATGAATGGAGCGGTGGATGCTTCAGCTGCAAAACAACAACTATCAAGTCACACGCAGAAACAGATTGCCACCTCAGCATATTATCTGTCAAGACATCCAGAACCACAAAATTAACAAGATAAATGGATTAAAGCGATACTGATTAGCATGTTGAATGTGTCAACATGTGAATTTCTGAAGGCAATAAAAACAAAAAGAATGGCACAAGAAACACCAAAGGACAGTTACTTGCAACTGGCCACAGATGCGACTCGCACAAGCTTGTGAGAAGGTGAAGACAAAGGCATTACTTAGACAGAAAATACTGCTTCCAGAATGGACTGTCTAGTGAAGCAATTAGAGAGGAAGTGCACGAGATGCCAAACCACAGCCTCAGCCCAGCCCATGGCTCCAATGATCACAGTGCCAAAGCTAAAAGCACCCTCGAAACATCTTAAAGTAGACTTTAATGAACTCCCAGGTGGAGAGTATATACTAGTCATCATGGATGGCCATTCCAGAAACTGTTTGCAGATTTGCTATAAACATCAGAGGATGAAAATGCTTATCAATGGACAAGATTTTTGCGGTCATGTACACCGTCACACTTCTGAAAAGACAACGAGATACAATTTAATAGTCACAAATTGCAGAGTATGCAGAACTATGGGGTCCCCGCCATCACCAAATCATTCCACCAATGGAGAGGTGGAAAGTTTTGTGTGTACTCTGGAATAAAACGCTTAGAACTGTGCATGCAATGAAAAACACTCCAAAAGCAACCACCACCCTACTTCTGACACACTAATCTATCCCTCACTGCTCTACCGCGGTGCCCTAGAATTCTTACTGTTTGGCAAAGAGTTCCGAATGAAGGTCAGATATTACTAGTTAAATGTCCACACTTAAACACCACTAAAGAAAGTTTGCATTGTGGCTACCTGAATCCGAGTGATATTAACAAGTTGTGCATCTCTGCATCTTTTGAGAGGCCAGATTTGACCATATTCAATTTGAAGATTTATTTACTTTCTCTTTTCTCAAGCAGTTCATAACAGTTTGGTGTAATAGGCAAATATTGAAGTCTTCACGCACACGTTTCTATGTGCGATTGGTGTTCAGCTGTGGAAATTTGGATCTATCTTGCGAACGTCTCAGTAGTGTTCTTGGCGTGTGTTCAGTAAAAAGGTGGTATGTCTAATGAATAATTTACATGGAAATGTAATTATATAGATCACGTATGTATGTACAACTGTAAGTCATCCAGTGTGTTATTTTAAAGGTTATTTCCTCTTATAACTAAGTTCAGTTTTGTGATCTTCAACCTTGCAGTAGAAAGTTGTGACAGTGGGGTTGTTAAGAGTTTTTCATATGTGCAATTTTGAGAAACAAATAATGTGTGTGAATTTATAATTTTATGATGAATAACAGTTGTAACCGATGAATTAGTGATGTTGCGTTTAAACAAATTAATAGAAATGTTTAGAAGTGTGATTATAAAGTAGCTTAGCTGTGTCACATTTTTGTAAAGACATGTTACTAAAATGGATGTAGTTTTTAGTGGTTTGTCCATCTTGCTCCTGCTTATTCCTCCCTCCCAATCAATGTCCCCTTGCGAGACTTCTCTCTCCACAGTTCCGTGGAGCACAGTGCAGCGTGACGTAATTGAGTGTTTCTTTACAGAGCTTGTATTGTGAATAAAACTTCTCATTGTGTACCAGATGTAACTTTTCTTGAAGAACACTGCCGCTGGAAGTGCCGATACCAGTTAGGTAGCACATTCATGTAGTAGTCTTTGTAAGAGAAAGTTATATATTATGTTTTGCATCTCTTGAATGTCTGTAGCTGTGGAAGGTAGTGGAAGATTCCGGATTATTCTTAAAAGTGGCCTAGTGCTATAGACTTTATTGTGACGATACATTTTCTGGTTTGTCTAAAATGTACTGTTGATAATCATGCTATGCTGAATCTGCAGTTTTTCCTCAATCTTTATGTAGGAAAATTGTTTAAAACACCTGGCTTTATGCGGATGGGGACAATTCGTTATTTTTCCTCACAGAACTCTGTCCGTTTGGGGCGACTTTACTTTTCCTCATGAAACTATGTACATGTGGGCAAGGCTTTCATTTTTCTCACAACTCTGTAAACTTCCACCTCTAGAAATGCTGTTGGCATTCTGTACTTGAAACTTACTTTGTATTTCTGTAACTGTGCATTCATGGCATCTATTGTTTTACTTCATATTGCCTATCTTACATTTTTGTAATAAAACTTTTTAAACTTCCCATGGTTCTAGAACTCAGTTCTAGAGAGGTCCCAGACACTATTGTGATTTTACTCAGCTACTTTTGGACCCAATGTTGTGGAGAGGGTGTGCCTTAATGCTAGATCAAGGGTGCTGGAGGTCAATCACTAGAGATTATTTTGGGGTGATCAAGATATTGGGGTTCAGTAAATGGTTGGGTTAGTGCTCCCAGAGGATTAAAAACATTTTGGCTATCTTAACAAATATATTTTATAAGTATTGCACCCTGAAGACTCTATATTTTACCTGAGGTTGCTGTTCATTAGACTTTGCAAGATGTTCTCAGAATATTATGTTCTGAAGACTCAGTAACACATCAAATGAAACACTACATTATATCTCAAGTAGCATTAGTCGTATTGTACTACGTGTTGATGATTTATTTACATATTCGTGGATGCATTGAGAGTGTTTATATTATTCATAAATGCTTGACACCCTCTGATAAGAAATGTTTACATAATCTAGGGACAAAAGGTCTACCCAGCCATTGGTCAATCAAGCAGATTAAATTGAATATACTGAAAAGATACACCGCTTAGAATACTAAAGCAATAATTGGGAATGTACAGACGTATTGGCCTTTCCAAATATCTAATTCATAATATTTCCAACAAAACAGAACGAGGCAAGGAAGCAAAAATACATGATGAATGTCCAGATATACCTTTTGCATCCAGAAAGATTTGTAGTTTAGTTTAATAACAATAAAAAAAAAAGATGTTAGCAGCACCTGTTAAAGGGGAGGATGAAATGTATTATGCTATGTGGTTGCGCATGCATGAAGAATAAATAAAGGGGAGGTGTCCGCCACACTGTGAAGTCAATGGACAAGGGGGAGTATATAAATATTTGCATCTAACTGAGGACATATTTACACAAAGTACCTGGAGGAGAACGGTTTTATAATATGTTTGTATAACTTGGACAAGGGGATGCATTGCTGACAATTTAGAAGGACTGTGAAGCAGGCTTGGTATTCCTTGCTAAACAGTAACCTTTGTGTTTCATTAATCATTCCATCATTGAGGTTTAATGTCAAATGTCATGTCAATATCAGTCTAATAAGGGGCACAGAACGTCACGTGAAAGAGTGTTATACACGGCTCTGTAGCCTGGGGCATCTCAGGACAAACCCAATAGTTGTGGAGCATTTAAGAATATGGAAACGTCTGATGTAATGGAAGAATGTTTTTTATTGTAATTACATTTATAGTGTTTACTACCCCTGACGATGCGTTTAAACTCTTCTTCAAGAAAGTATGCCGGTTGGACCTCTTAGCTTTGAGAGCACAGACCCACAGCATTGTTAGCGACTGATTACCTCCTAAAAGTAGCAGAAGTCGCCTGTCCCCATTGAAAGTCACTGAATGATGCGGTTTAAGATCAGAGGTTTTGTAAAGAACTCATACAGCCAGCCGGCTCATCAATGCTATCCCCGGCTACGGTCATAGGAAGTTAACTGCATACTTGCTATCAACCATGCAAGGAGCGCTTCGTGGCTTCGACAGAAGGGAGAAGCAATACATGAATAATACAGTGATGAAGTCACTGGGAGCAGTGCACTGCCCGCATGCCACTTTCTACAGTCGTACACGCACCACAATGAATGCCGCTCTAACTCTGACGGTGGGCGGGAATAAGACAAGTGCCTGAATAACCCACATGCCCTACTTCAATTAACTACCGCTGTGCCCAGTCCTTTGTATACCCGGTGCCCTGGCCACTCGTGTCCTTACGCTGTGATGCGGGCGGCATAGTGGTGGTGATGCCAGAGCCCAGGCAGAGGTGGTAGCAGAGAAGCAGAAGGAGGCCTGGGCTGCAGGGCAGCAGCAGAGCCCGTGGGCCGGAGAGTCCCCGCATCTCCGAGGCCGGCAGCACTCGCACTAGGCTGGGCTGGATCCCCCTGCCTGTAAACACGGGCAGCTAAGGACAACAAATTCCCCCCGGAAGCGGTAGCGACAGAACAGTACTGCTTCCTGTCTGCTGTCAGGCGCAGAGGAAGTCAGCAGCCCAGTAGAGATGACGGGCAGGCGAGGAGGAGGGGCTAAGGAATTAGAAAGAAGGGACTAGACTAGAGGTACAGAGCGAGTGCGGAGGAGTACAGCAGGAGAAAGCGAGGTTGGCAGAGTTTTAAGAGTGCCGGGTCCTAGCGAGGTTGGCAGAGTTTTAAGAGTGCCGGGTCCTGTGTTCAGCACTGGCAGTTTTAACAAGCATTTGCAATGCAATAGGTCTCGCATTTGCGAGTGTTTAAGCTATTGCCATTGTAAATAAGAATGCCTTTTATTTATGTGTTTTAAAAAGCAACACATAAATAAAAGACATTTACAATGCCAATAGCTCATACTATCGCAAATGCCCCCCAACTCCCAGCTTACTTGTCTGCATTTTGCCGATGTACAGCCCCGGGCAAACAGCTGCTCTGACGGACGAACAGCCTCATCCATGCTTTGCAGCTGATGTGGCGACTCGCGCACAAGACGTGCGGCTGCTATTATTTAATGAAATAAAATTTAAAAAAAGAGTTGGGCGGCCCGCGTGCAATAAGACGCGAGGGCCGCCATGATTTATTGTTAAGGAACAAAAAAAGAAAGTTGTGCGCCCTCGTGCAAACCTACAATCACAAAATAAATGCACAGGGAATGTATCTTTTCCAACACACAATACACAGATGCATATAACTTCCACTGCCTTTTGTTGCTATGTTATTGAGCATTCTATAGCATTTTTAAATATTCCTTTGTGCAAGTATACACACTTTAAGGGAGAATATTGGCTCCAGTAACCGTATTTCTAGTAGTTTATGTTCTATTTAAAAACTAAGCCTCTTGCTCTCATTAGCCTCCAGACACAGCGCTTTCGGATTTCCCTGCACAAAGCTCACAGATGTAATGTTCTTAGTAATGGCGAGGCGCCCTACTGTAGATGCAGTTACAACACGCCATGATTTATTGTCAAAGAACAAAAAAAAAAGTTGGGCAACCCACGTGCAACAAGACGCGCTGCCGCTATGATTTAGTGTTAAAGTGAGAAGAAAAAAAAACCAACGAGCTGGGCGGTCGCCATTATTGAATGTTAAAAAAAAAAATTAAAACGATTTGGGCTAGCCGGCATAATTTAATGGAAATAAAAGAAGCATCTCCACTGCTAGAATATAACAATATTAAAAGATGCACGTTACCGTCTTTTTTTCCTTTCATTTTTATATAGCGCAAACTCGACCCGAACGTATCAGCGCGCTTTACATAAGCACCAATTGCATTACAGAGGGACGCATTTTTCAGCACCAGGAGATTGTGATTTGTCTACAATCACCAGTTGTTCAGGCCGGGGGCCCGCCACACTCGAACCTGTTTCCCAGCTTCAAAGTCGGCCATCGTAGCCGTAAACCACATCCTCTCCACTACAAAAGCTCCTACCCCTTATTTCAAGGTAAGAAACTTGGTTGCATGATTTAATGTGAAATTCGGGAAAATTGGAAATGCAACCTCTGCTTCACAAATGAAAGCTACTTGCCGAATACAGCGGCCCCCATGTTTCAAATATGGGGCCCTGTGCTATAAAGAAGCTAGGGGCGCAGAGTTCGTCTTTATTGCAGGGGCAGAAGGGCTCACCGGTGGAAAAGTGGCTGCTGGTGATTTGGAACTTCTTAGCGCTGTGGTTGGGACAGACGGGCTAATGAGTTTGCTGTAAAGGCGTGTGTTTCTAGTCACGGGTGTCGCAGTTGTAAACACGCCGACAACGAGCGGAGGTCGGGCAGCTGGAAGCAGTGTGGGGCGCCACGTGGCATAGGTGTGCACGGCGCGCAGAACATAATGATCAGATGGGCGCCGTGCAACAAAATTATGTGCGGCGCCCGTGCATATTAGGCGCCCGTGCATATCAAATTAAGAAGGCGCCGTGATCAAGCGCGGCGCCCGTGAATATTAAACTTGAGCGTGCGCCATAATAACGTGCGGCGCCCCTGCATATAAAACTCAATAGGGCATCACATGTTAACGATAAAGCTGGTCCTGGCGCGTTATGAAAGAAAAAAATGTTTTACTTACACATGGCCCCTCACGTTCCATGCTACTTGTTTGAAGGAGCTGTATACTTCACACGGAGCGCCGAGAAGGAGATGTAACGCCGTGCAAAATCTCCAGTCCGGGTGGGCGAGGCAAACAGGAGACAGGGAGGGAACAAACAAGCCTCCCTTGCAATGAAAAGCGAGCGTTTATGACGCGCGCCAATTAAAAGCATGGGTGGAGCTTCCACCCCACTTCCAAAGAAACCCGACAGAAAACCAACGACAATAGATCTCGCAAGCGAGCAGCGCATGCGCTGCAACGCTAGGCGAGACCTAAAAACCAGCTGCTGAGACGGGTCCGTATCGGGCCCTATATTTTTGCCCTCACCTTCAGTGTGAAAAAAATGTGGCCTTGGAAAGTATGATCACCTCATGGTGATCTGAAAGCGCACGCCATAGGATTCGTGGTTGGCAGAGTTCAGGCTCTAAATGTAACATGTTGTATACAATGATTATTAGCTGCTGAAGGCTGATAAAGCTGCTGCGTGGGTTCCTGCCCAGTCTTAGCAGCCTCTGGATATTTTTCAAACTCACTACAAATAAAAGTAAATCTTTTCGAAAGGGTTTCATTTAAAGTTCCCAATGGAGCTTTACCGTCATCTTCAAAATTGTGAGGGCAAAATAGCAGCCCTGTCCAGAAAGAGGAACAGAGAGGATGAGCCGAAATCGCACATTTTGTAGAATAACAAATTTGTTTAAAACCCTTCCTTCTCTGCTGTTACAGGATTAGAGTGTTCATGGCAACTGATGCAAAGTTGATGAGTGTTTTTCCTTAAAAAAAATATATATTTCTAGTTCATGACACTCTCAGTGTGATAAACGTTTTGCTCTTAGGTCCTGCTTTAGTGAAACACAGAGATGCACATATACCTAAAGATTCTGCTTCTCTCACACTCTGCTCTCTTTCTCTGGCTGCCCTGAACGTTGAGTACTCATTGTCATTACTGCTTCTCCCCTCTGGAGTTTTTGGCACTTCATCCAGTATTGGGCAGTCTGTAGTAACTGGTCCCAAAAATGTTTCAGTTGTTTAAAAATACCAGTATATTTCCCCAGAAAATTCCCTTTTAGGCTTACTATTTCTAATAGCACAGACAAATGTTTCTGTATAAACATAAATGTATTGTTGCTTGCGATCTTCAGTTTATGGTTTTGTGAAAGAATTGTTTATTTATTAACTTGTGCAGTGCAGGATTGTAGTCCCCTTTGTTAGGCCACACCCAGAGATACCTAAGCCAAGAACATGTTGCTCGGATATGAATTTACCTTAAGAAATGATAAGACAAGAGGCGTTTGGCAAAACAGGAACAAGTTGGTTTGATTAAACGCTGCGGCCCGGAGAGTCTTGACAGAATGCATCTGAGAAAAGTCTCTTGGTGTACAAGGTTTTGGCTGACATTATATACCTCTCGTGAGGTACAATAAAGTAATTTCTGAATTCTTGAACAGGCATCTCAATCATAAATTAACAAGTTTGGTCATCTGATAAGGACACAGATGGCTCTGGACATCGGGGAGAGCTAGTGTGGGCCAGTGTGTATGTGTCCAGATGTCCGGCATGAGGAGCGTGTGATCATTACATGTGGTGTCCTGGTATTGAGACAAAGGCAGTCAATCATAGGGGCAAACAGATCCCAACCCAGAGGGAAACCTTTCAGTGCCACAGCCGACTGAGCCCAACCTCTCCTCTAACAGGGGAGCCAGCCAAGGATAAGAAGATGTAGGTACACCAAAAAGTTCTGAAATGTCCCAAAAACAGGCCTACTTTGAGCCAGAGCTTATCTGGAAGAACACTACAAACAACAGAAGTTTGATCAGTCTAAACAGGTGCAGAAGGAAGACCATTAATTTTCCAGTATAATCCCAGATAGTAGCCAAATACGAATTGTGGCTCCCCTCCACCAGATACAAGAGGCCAAGAACTACAACAAAGGTGGGTTGGAAGAATACCACAACAGCTAGTGAGAGAGAACATACTAAGATGGCATACCCCTATGCACAGAACCATAGACTAGCCCTCCAGACATAAGCACAGAGTTGTAAGAAAGAACGAACACTTACACAATCTCCAAAGCAAAAAATTCAGCTCCAGCGAGGAACGAACCAGGGGCCTGACCAGCTGCTGCCCGTCCATATGGGCGAAGGGGCCACACCCACTCACAATTTTCCAGAAAAGAAGAGTGTCAGTCATGCTGAGCAAAGGTCAGCCTGACAGACGCTCTTCTTGTTCCTGTCAGGCAGCCAGGACATAGACATGCACTAAATTTGCAGACTCCTGGCTGCTTGAGCTGAATTTTGCCAGGCTAAGAATTTCACAGCCCTCTGGGCGTGACCTCCTCAGCCTGGCAAATTTATCCTCAAGGCCTTCTTCCTCATGGGGATCGGGAGGTCACTGATTGATTCGGACCTGGGAGCTCCAGTTTTAAGCCTTGAAGTGCCCACGGCTGAGTGTCAATCAGTGACACCTTGTCACAGGGTGGGATTGGATGGGGTCAGCAGTCTTGCTGACCCATCCCTCTCTGTGACGAGTGAGGGACTGCTGCCTTCTCTCATTGGCTGACTTAGGGTCAGCCAATGAGAGAAGGCAGCAGTCCCACCCTCCTGAGCTTTCCTCTCCTGGAGCTCCAGGGCAGGTAAGTTTTATGTTTTTGAGTGTTTGGTGTCTGCGTGCATGCATGTATAAATGTATGAATTTGTTGTCAGGTGTCCCATCCGCCTCCCTCCCTGCTCAAATTACGCCACCGGGCCTGACGTATGAAAAAGATCTGTAGCAATTCCTAAATTGCAACAAATACCAAGTCACAAATTAGGAATCACTAAATAGGATTCACGTACCGTTTCTTAAGGTAAATAGCAATTCATACGTATTTGGTATTTTTAAATACCAAAATGGAATTTGCCAAACACTATGGCTCACTAATTGCGACTGCCATACAGGCAGTGAGTGATGACTTTACCCATTTCAGGAAGTACATTTATTTTCCGCTGCACAGCAAAAATATAACTTTTCTCCCAACACAGAATTATTTCTAAGCATCATGTCCAGCCAAGAGCCACACGAGGAGGTGGGCAGGAAGAGAAAATTCACCTCTGTGGAAGAATAAATTGAAACCACCTTCCAGCCTGATGCTATGTCTGGAGTATCTAGTTTAGACACATCAGCCCCTAAATCAGATACTCCAGGTTAGTTCTTTACACTGTACTTATATAAATATATCTACATTAACCATCAGTTTAGAAATTTTTCTAAATAAAAGGTAAGATCAGATGTGTTGATAAAATGTTATTTATTTAGGAATTTCTCAAAGTAATATTTTTAGATAATGCAATAAAGGTTGTGAAATTAATGTGGGGGGCGTGGCCTGCTCAGCTGCGAAATGGCCGCTAGCTAGGCGAGCTCCACCGGCCAAGAATTAATCCTTTCATTATCCGGACGACTGGAGAGATCTTGTTGCTCTAAAACGTTCCCAGACACAGACCGCAGGTTGGGGCACCGAGCGAGCCGACTCCCGTTCTTGGGTTTGTTCCCTGAGCGGAGAGGTGCGTCCCGGCGAGGGAAGACCTGACCACGTCCACTGAAGGTACGGGCGTGCGGCCGGCTGCGCCGTAACTTGAGCCTGTGGCGCCACAGGAGTGGTAGGCCGTAAGCTGCGCGGACGCTTGTCCGCCGCCCTGCTGACCGGGAGAGGGGTGCGGAGCCCTGTTGTAGACACCGGAAGGCACAGGCTGGTCGACTGCCCTCGGGAACCGCCGCAGTGGATTCAGCGTGGCGGCCAACGGCAGGGACATTGCAATTGAGAGGCTGTCGCGGGCGGTGCGAGCCCGGAGATCACACGGGTCGCTAGCGGGTATCCCGCCCAGTCACTGACGCCCTTGGGACAGCGATTAGTCCAGACTTCGAGGACAACGCGTGTGGGACTGCCACCTCGGTGAGATCGGTAGGAGCACGGCTGACTGGGAGTGGCGGTGCTGCGTGGGGGCCTAGTGCGCCATCTTGGAACCCTGAGGTGCTTCGCCTCCGTGCTGTGCGGTGCAGCCCTCGCTGAGCCACTATTCCATATGCATTGAGTCTGCTGGCAGGGGGGCACACCTTGAGAGGGCACATGAGAGAGGATCGGGCTACTCACTCCGGGTGTGAGGATTTGCTCGAACTTGCTGCGCCTGGGATGTGCGCTTAAATTCAGGATACTTTTGCTCACTGCGGCCCAAGCCAGGCACGACATACACACTGGCAACGCTGCAGTTGGGGCGGCTGACCCAAGTTGGATGAGACTTTGATGCAGGATCATTGTTTGCCCCCTGAGGATCCCTGAGTGCCGTGCAGCGTGCTGACCAGAATCCAGAGTTGGGAGTGGCGGTTGGCGGGCCGCTGGCACGGTGAATCGGCGTATGCCCCGGCGTGTGTAAACTGCTAGAGCCGCGGCCCCCCCCCGGTGGTTTTTATGAGAAGGCCCTGTGACAGCTGATGCGACATGGGAAAACAGGACGCGAAACAGCCAAAGCTGACCTTCGATCAGAGGAGGACCACGAGACTAACAGAGCAAGACCCAGAAGCTGGCGCGGAGAGGTCATCAGAACCGCAGACGGAAGATCAAGGAGAGGACTTGCGCACCCTGATGCTTGAAATGAGGTCCAGTCTTCGGAACATAGACACCAAGTTGGTTGCGCTAACTTCCCAACTAGATGCTGTTAAAATGCAGGTGGGGTCACACGAGACCAGACTCGATGTGCTTGAAAACCGGACCTCGGACTTTCATGAGTTCCAAGTTGAAACAAAGGAACAACTCCTACAACCTTCGAATTACTGGCATACCGGAGACGACAGCTATCGACAAAATGGAGTCCTACATAGCGGATTTGCTTCACGAACTCTTTGACCCTAACCTCTCCGCGGTTTTCGCAGTGGAGCGGGCACACCGCGCCTTGGGCCCCAAACCTCCAGTGGGCGCTACTCCCAGACCCATATTGGCCAGAATTCTGAACTATCAAGACCGAGATCTTATCCTGCGCCTAGCCCGGGGTAAGGGGACCATCACGCATAAAGGTAACACTATTTCCTTTTACCCAGATTTTACACCTGCTGTGCAAGCGGCGCAGCGGGAGTTCCTCCTTGCTAAGCGTATCCTTATGCAAGCCCAGGTTCCCTACTCACTTTTGTACCCCGCCAAACTGAAGGTCACTCATGATGTATCTGCACATTTTTTCACGGATGCCAAATCCGCTCTCAAGTTTGCTAAACACATTGGTGGGAAGAATTCCAAGCAACCCCCCAAGGCTGCAGACTCAGCTGCGGACCGATTGAGTGACAATGAATGAAGAGATTACGGCCCGGATATCTCTCTAACTAGGTCTTTTTTCTGCAGAGGTTGGGCCTCACTCACACTATCTTTTGTTCGAACTCGGCTGCTTATATAGTGGACTGAGATGGGTTGGGGTTATTGGGATTCTTGTTGTTTTGGAATATGCAGCCTGAATATGTTCCCGATGTGCTGGCTCTGATGTATTCCTTACACTGTTTGTAAGATAAGTACGGCTCTCCACAGTTGTCTTGGCCACCCTGTGTTGTCATGGTAGTACGCCGGCGGTACTGCGCCCCCATGGGAGAGCTCCCACTTGTTGCTGAATTCATTACGATGTTTGGGGTGGGTATTCTACAACCTGATTGGGGGGTTGGAGTGGGTGGAGGGGTAGAGGGGGGTGTAATGTTATGTTGTTTGCCAGATCATTGCTTTTCGCTTCAAGTTCTCATCACTGTGTGCAACCACTTATGCTATCATGTTTCGCTTTCACTGGCCCTCTATATCATATTGTGATAGACGTCCTATGACCAGTTTACATTTTTTAACTTGGAACGTCCGAGGGTTGAATGACGGCAGGAAATCCACGTTAGTTCACTTCTATTTGCTTAGACACCACATTGACATATGCATGTTACAGGAGACACATCTCAGTGTTCCATCTTCTCCCAGACTGAGGCACAGCAGATGGGGCTCAGTTTACTCCTCCATTTACTCGAATTACTCCAGAGGGGTGGCCGTGCTGATTAGACGGGATCTGGATTGGAAGGAAGGTGACCTACAAACTGACCCAGAGGGTAGTTATGTCATAATACTGGGCACCCTGGGTGGGATTCCAGTTGTATTGGTTGCGGTATATGGTCCCAATGTTGTCTCCCCTGGGTTTTTTCAAGATATATGGGCCAAGGTGCGGGCGGCGAATTGCGACACCATTATCTGGGGCGGGGACTTCAATGCCATCCTAGATGATGACCTGGATAGGAAAGGGGTGTCTAGAACGCTGCACCCGGCAGCTAGTGCTGCATTAAAGGCCATACTCTCTGACGGGGTCCTTGTGGACATCTGGAGACGTACTCACCCAACTATTAAGGAGGGGACATGTATCTCAGAATACCATAAAGCATGGTCAAGGCTGGACTTCTGGTTAGTGTCCCGTGATGTGGCTACATGGGCCAGAGAGGTCTCGCATCTTCCTCGGTCTCTCTCAGACCACGTGCCAAGTCTTATGCGCCTAGAACTTCCCAACGCCGTTCCACGGATGTTTATGTGGCGGTTACCGCAAGATGCCCTCTTAGACGAGGCATTTAAGGAAGAAATAAGGGGAGACATAAACGACTATTTTACCCTCAACACTGGATCAGTTGATACTGTGGCTTCCTTATGGGAAGCTTTTAAGACAGTCATAAGGGGTAGCTGCATCGCCCGACAAGCTGGGGTGCTGAAAGCCATTCGAGGGACGCTCGTGTCTCAGGAAAATCAGATCAAAGACCTAGAAACGCAGTTCTATTCCTCTGACGATCCTAAGATACTAGCCTTACTGAAGGAGAAACTGCTTGAATTTGAAGAAGAGGCAAACCGTGAAGTTAAATTTTTGTTTAAACATGCCCAGGCCAGGAGATACGGGGAGGGGGATCGGCCGGGGAGAACTCTGGCGGCAATGATTCGCCCCCCACGGTCCACAGCTTATGTGACTGAGCTGAAAGGTGCACACCAGTCTATAATTACATTAGAGGCCAGAGAGATATCCTAGACGAGTTCTCCCGTTTTTATTCTGACCTATACACCACTACGCAGGGATCTAGCCCAAGGGACTGTTGCCATTTCTCGATTCCCTGGAGTTGCTCTGGCTGGGTCAAAGGCATAGGGAGTATCTGCACTTCCCCTTCACGGTGGAGGACGTCGTTCAGGTCATCAAGAGCTTACCGTTGAACAAGGCCCCTGGATCAGATGGTCTAACCACCGCTTTTTATAAAACGTATGTTGAAGAGCTGGCACCGCATTTATTAGAGCTTTACGAAGAGGCTCGGGAGTCAGGTATTCTACCGCCATCAATGCGTGAGGCGATGATAATCACCCTGTTAAAACCTGGGAAGCCGGAAACTGAATTAGACTCCTATAGACCGCTGTCATTAATAAACGTGGATGCGAAAATATTGGCGAAGCTGATTGCGAATCGGCTGCAGCCCTTACTTCCGCTGATCGCTCGCCCAGATCAATCGGGGTTTATCCCCGGTAGATCTACTTCTCATAATCTGAGAACTCTATTCTCAGTACTGCATTATTTACACCCCGAAGTGCAAGCAGCCGCTGTATTTCTAGACGCCACAAAGGCGTTTGACACTCTGGAGTGGCAGTATCTGTTTGCCATCCTGGGTCGAATGGGATTTAGTCCGCTGTTTATTAATCTTATTCGTCTGCTTTATACTCAGCCGACGGCTCGAGTTGGGTAAATGGACTTATATCACCACCATTTGGTATCTCGCGAGGTACGAGGCAAGGATGCCCATTATCCCCTCTACTGTTCGCAATAGCGATGGAACCGCTCGCAGCACGCATCCGGCAACATCACACCGCCAAGGGGATCGGGTTTAGTGCTCGAAGTCTTTTAATTTCACTGTATGCTGACGACGTCACCTTATACGTGACGGACCCGGCGTCGAACCTCGATCCGCTACTGCGGGAATTTATTAGATTCGGCGGTCTTTCTGGCATCTCAATTAACTGGGCCTAATCGGTTATTTTTCCTTTAACGGACGCCACCACCCAAGCCCCATCTGAGTTTCCTCTTCAATGGGCAAGCGAACCTGTGAAGTATTTGGGTATATGGCTCAGTAGAAAACTGCAAGACATATGGGACATGAACTACGGGTGCGCCATAACATGGCTGGAAGGGAAAGTCGTTGCGTGGGCTAAACTTCCGCTGTCTCTAGCCGGGAAGATAGCATTGGTCAAGATGGTGGTTCTGCCTAAATTCCTGTACCTCTTTGTCAACATCCCTCTCCCCCTCACGCAGGCCTTTTTTAAATTGCTTCGGTCCCTGTTGATCTCCTTGGTCTGGGCGGGAGGACAGGCGAGGGTCTCGTGGGATCTTTTGACACTCCCTCTGCGACAGGGTGGATTGGGGGCTCCAAATATGCAATTGTACGCATGGAGTGCTCAAGCTCAATTTTTACACCACTGGGCACATCCGACCCCTTTTCAACCTCGTGGCTGTGGAGACGGATCCTGCGGCACCTGTCCCCCTGCAGGTCGCTCTATTTCAGGCCCATAGGCGTCCTAGAGACGACATAGACACAGTGGAGACCTTGCGATGGGCATGGCATGCGTTGCGTCAGAGAGCTGGCAGTTCTATTCTTAATGCCCCGTCCATACCCCTAGCGTATTACCCTATGCTGTTCTCCGCAGGCGAGGGTATTAGCAAATATTTAGCACAAAAAATGTGCCTCCGTACTTTCGCGGACCTCTATCCAGAGGGGGCGTTTCTGCCGCCCCCGACCTCCCTGGAGGGTCAGCCTGTGTCTTTTTCTGAACTATTTGTATACTACAAACTTAGAGCTGCGTGTCGGTCTCTACATGCTACTTTCCTGAACGCCCCGCCTACCCTGAATGCGTTAGAAAACGTGCTTAAAACGGACTCACCCCGCATACTCATTACCCGGATATATAATCACATGCAAACGTCGGCCCCTTTGACACAGCCACGGGTGCTTCAGGCATGGAATGTAGAACTTCAGCCCACACTCACGGAAGACCAGTGGGCTTATTGTTGTTGCCAACTCACTGCATTGTCCCCTAACTATAAACTTCGACTCATCCACTTCAAGTTCTTGCACAGATTTTATAGGACACCCTCTGGTTTGCATCGCAAGGGTCTGAAAGAAGACGAAAGCTGCTGGAGATGCGGTACAGCTCCCGCTGGTTTTTTACAGATAGCATGGAGCTGCCCGAGGCTGGCAACGTACTGGTCCGATGTCTTTACAGTGATACACCAAATAACTGGTATAATCGGGGATCCTGACCCTATAAAGGGATTGTTGGGCTATGTCAAGGACACACCTGTCAAGGTCCGCAAACTGCATGCCCTTTTACTTTTATTTGCTAAATGCCAGGTTGCCATGCAATGGGGACGTAAGAGGGTTCCATCTAAAAAGGATTGGATTAGGGACGTCACCTTTGGCCACTTACAACTTACCACCTTTTGGGAATTGATGCCTTCTGCATCCAGGGACATTTGGGAACCCTTTGTTGTGTGGGCCCGAGAACACCAGGAAGCACCTGGAGATACGACGACATAGCCTGGGTCATTATGGGCCAGTGCGGGAGAACTGGGGGAGGTCGGGGATGGGGTGTTGAATGTCTCTTGGGGAGAACTAGGACGTTGTTTGTCGCTGTGCCTAATCAATTGTAAACCCTGAAAGATGCTGCTGGGACTATCTCTACAATGGACTTTTGTAAGATGTCAGCTGTTATCCTTCTTTATGATAGGATGTATTTTTTCCGTTTCAGGTACGAAGCAGTGGAGCGAACATGTATGCACGAATATTCGTAATTAACATGTTGGTTGTATATCGAGATGATTGTATATCAAATAGCAACTGGCTGGTTGTTTATATCGTTTGTAGCATTGTTTTAAAATGCCAATAAATACAAATTTAAAAAAAAAATAAGGTTGTGAAATTAATGCATTTCAGGTTTTCATACTGTTCAAAACAATGCATTGTGGTTAATGTAGGCTATCTGCATAACACCATCACTTACTTACATTTTTTCTTTAAATTTCCACCTTGATGGCCTACATAAAATGTCTTGATATATATGTTTAAAATATAACTCAAACGTTAAATTAAACCTCAATGTTGTTCCGAAAACAAGCTTAACTCTAATTTGAAAAAAACATATTTTCACAGTGTTTTGACCTACAACAGCTTTACCTACTCATGCAACACCACCAGAAACAGAGTATGTTTGATTCATAGTGTCACATAGAAGCAGAAAGTGCTGAAACAGTGGTTGTCATTCCTCCAGAGAATTAAAGCTTACCCAGCAGACAAAACACCACTGATACATTAAGAGACCCATCTACAACTAGTGCTTCCTCTGCAGTAACTGACAAACAAGCAATACCACCTCTTCCTATTTTAGAAAGAGAAAGTCTTTAGGCCTTCTGTAAGGTTCAGAATTAGAGAAGTCCTGAAAGTGCCCATACGGTGTCTGAAGATAATGAGGCCATTACATCTGGCTTTGAAGACTTTTGGGCTTTATCTCAGATAATCTGATAAAATAGAGAGATAAAGCGCCTACACAAGATTGGAGATGGTGTTGAACATCAAGACTAGACAAGACAATGTGTGTGTAAATGGCACCCCCACACAAATGAATCAAGTAGTATTTCATTAAATAAATTCTTTCGAGTGCAGAATAAAATGTAAATCATGAAGGTTTATTAACAATAATTCAAAAGCATTACAAAAGCAAATATAATAGCAGCATTTTTGCTTTAGTGCAGAAATGTTCACAATGTTGAGCACACATTTTATTAAATTAAAATCAACTCTCACAGGCTTAACAATGGCTTTCTAGAATATGGCTACACAAATGGCTCAATACTCTGCAGCGTACAGTCATCAAGAGAGACACGTAAAGAATCGCCTCCAAACATTTGGCCATTCTATTGAAAGGTTGGCTACAAACACTGCAACTATATATCAAAGAACTGTTAACATGCAGTGGGAGTTTGTACACCACAATGGTGATGTAAGAAGGAGGGTAGCCCAAGTAATAAACACCTTAGAGGAAGTGCAGATTGCAAAAGCAGGAACTAGAGCAGCAAAGTTGGTTGACGAAACTGAGGAAGCTCAAGTGTGAGCAGTATTTCTGGTGGTGAACCTGCTACATCAAGGTGCAATAGAAGCCGGGGAATGTAAGTACATGAAAGAGGCACACAATGTTCAAAGGAAACCCTAACTACTGGACTTCAAAGGCACAAATAGTAAAGCATACAACTCTGTTTTCAAGAAGTTAAAGGAAAGCCATTTTTTTGTTGAAACTTAAAATATGATCCTTTTTCTGGATTAATATGTTCAAACGTTATACGTTCCTCATCTTCAAATGAATCTGTGAATAAAAAGAAAAACATTTGTTTACTACTCAGTACACTTTGGTATTTATTTAGAAATATGTATGTGATGTGGTGAGGTTTGCTGCAGGTTCTCACCTCCAGCCAAGTCCTACACTCAATCCGCAGCAGGTATATGATGTGTATTTGTAAAGCACATTATCACCCACAAGAGTATCCTGGTACTGAGCAGGTGTGTGTGCCTAGCCATGCCTTTGGTAGGTTGGTTAATCTAAAATGCAGGGTTTCAGCTTTCTTGCGAGAGTCAAGAATAGAGGAGGAGGCTCTGATGTGGAGTGGGAGGCTGTTCCATGCTTTAGGAGCAATGTAAGAGAACTGCTGTCCTTCTGATCCGATTCTGTGTATGCGTGGAAGTGTGCGAGTAGGAGTCCTGTGGAGGAGAGATGTCTGGGTGGTTGGTGGAAGGATGATGGGACTGTTAAGGTAGGTGTGGCCTAAGTTGTGTAGTTCCTGGAATGTTTGTGAGGAGTTTGAAATGAGCATGTTCGTGTATCTGGAGCTGGTGGAGCTCCCTGAGGTGTGGTGTGATGCAAGTTCTATGTGGGAGGTTAAGGATCAGTCTGGCTGCAGAGTTCTGAATGGTTTGTAATCCTCTAGCGAGGTGCTTGGTGATCCTGGTGTAGTAGGTGTTCATGTAGTCCAAGTTGCTGGTGACTAGGCCGTGAGTGACACTTTTTTTATTGTTCCTTGGGAGCAATTTGAAGATCTTCCTCAGAATCTTCAGGGTGTGGACACAGGATGCAGTGACAACATTGACTTGTGTGGCCATGTCCAGTTTGCTGTTGATCATTATTCCGACGTTCCTGGTGTGGGTGCTGGGTGTGGTTGTCGGTCTGAGTTCAGCTGGCCACCAGTTAGAGTCCCATGGTGAGGTGTTCTTGCCGAAGATTACTACTTCTGTCTTGTCGGTGTTGAGCTTGCGACAGTTGGCTTTCATCCAATTAGCAACTCCGGTCATGCAGGTGGTGAACCTGGACTTTTGTGTTGGGGACTTATCCGAAAGGAAGAGAATAAGTTGCATGTAGTTAGTGTCAGAGAAGATGTTGATGTCATGTTCGTGGATGATGCTGGCCAGAGGGATCATGTATGCCTTGATGAGAGTGGCGCTGCGTGATAAACCTTGAGGCACCCCAGAGTTGAGTTTGCTCGCTTCCGAGGAGTAGGATACCAGAATGACAGCTTGCGTTCTATCCGTTAAGAAGGAGCAAATCCAGCGTAGAGTGGGTCATTGGATGCCAATCTCGTTCAGGTGTCTGATGGGGATTAGGTGTGAGACCGTGTCAAATGCTGCAGAGAGGTCCAGGAGAATGAGGGTTGCTATGTTTCCTCTGTCAAATGTCATGCAGATGTCACCTGTGGTGGCGATGATTGCTGTTTCTGTACTGTGGTTGGGCCTGAATCTAGACTGCTTGAAGTTGAGGAGCTGGTGGTTGCTAAGGTGGTCGGTGAGGCATCGGTTGATTTGTTTCCCTAAGACCTTTGCTGGGTATGGTAGTAGGGAGATGGGTCTGTAGTTGAAAAGCATGGGTGGGATAGCAGATGGTTTCTTAAGCATAATAAGGGCATGACTGTGGCATGTTTCCAGGTGTTCTCAAATGGTGCTTAAAAGTAGTTGTAACATCAGCCCTGCATTCATGCCCCTTTATAGTTCTTGCAGGAGCAGGTCCTGGAGGTGATAAGCGAGGGTGATTTTCCACATCAGATTCATCACTTCCAGGGTCAATTGGGAGTCTCTTACATATGGCTAGATATAGTATAGCACGGGTGGCAATGATTTGGCAGCACATTCCTGGACCATACTCTAGGGCACCCCCACTTTTGAGCTGACATCGTAATCTGCATTTAAGTAAACCAAATGTCTGCTGAATAATGCTCCTGGTTTGCTTGTGAGGAGCATTGTATCTCCTTTGTCTAGGGGCTCGGGGAGTCAAGATCCATGGTTTTAATGCATATGCACTGTCACTTGCAATTTTAACAAAGTTGTTTTTAGAATTTATAAAATACCCAAATGTGCCCACTAAGGTGAAATTAAAGTAACAATTTCCTAGCAACCATCTGTGTCCCAGCTCTCTCTTTGTTAGTTGCTCATACAGTGCACAGTGTTTAAACACTTAGGAATCAGGGTATTGAACAATTAGGTCTGCAATCAGACACGTAGCATTACAGAATATTTGGATTTTTAAGAAATGATGACTCTTTCTATTGCAAAACACATATTACGTTTCAGAGTTTGACATATTAGAACATGTGTACCATCTCCACATCCAATCACTTGGGGAAAAGTGCAATTGCATAGAATTTAATTTTTGTAGTCTCCAACTCAGCAGGAGGACTTGGAAATGTAGTTTGTGAATTAAAGCTTTCCAACATTGTGCCAAGAAAATGTCTAGAAACCCTGCATAAGGCATTCAGGCATTGACGAATATCCCTCCTGTAACTGCAAAGGTGTTGGTAGCTGGCAGAAGCTTAAAGATGTAAGCCACACAAAACCTGAATATAGGTAGGAATAGCACCACTGTGTGATGTAGGTCTGCTTAGTCCAGAACTCCAAATCATTGACGCAAGAATGACCTCTTGGCTAAACTTGTCCTTGCATAAACCTCCTTATCTGTTTTTTTCAAATAGAATTACCCTCTGTCTGAAAATCATTTCTATCTGCCTCCTTTCTTGAGCTCTAAGAATCCGCATCCTCCTTACTACAACATAGAGTGCAACTATTGTGAAAGATTACAATGCGTTTTTTGCCCCTTTTATATTTTGCACGTGGTTACTAGCTGCTTCCAATATGCACGTGCAAAATTCTGTGTTTTACCAAATTTCCTATGTGTGAATGCTTTGTACATCGAGGTAGTTAATTGCTATTTGGTAATCGCAATTAGCAATTTGTTATTTTCTATCGCAAAAATAAGAAATCACAATTTATTCTTTGCTGTGCGCAGATTCTTTGTAAATTAAAAACACCCTATTTAGTGGTTGCTAACAAGTTTGCAGCTCACAATATTTTCATACATCAGGCCCCAGATGCTGTAAGGACAGCTAGGGTGCACACATAATGCATTATGAAGCCCCTCGCAAAAGAAGTTAGGAGAATAAGGACATGGAACAATGCATTTAAGCACAACACAAACCCCTGAAATCATCTGAGAAAGGTACTTCTGAAGTGATATCATCATTAAGAGAAGTTGATCTGCACAGAGGGATGGCAGCACAGGTAGTGGATACCAAGGGATAGTGGACAGGTAGTGGATATCATGAATCAAGTTACAGATCCATAGAACTTCCATGTGGCTGAGGACACACTGTCAGTACCTTCCCAAGACGCTAACACAACCATGAAAATAAGTAAATAAAGATAGTACTGTTATGTTATGTTATTTTAATCTTATAAGGCGCACAGCTACCCAAGGGTTTCCCGGCGCCGCCTGATAGGAACAAAAGAAAATAGAAAGAGCTCTACCTATTGAACAACCAGGTTTTTAAACACTTACGAAAATTCTCGTAAATAGTTTCAGTCCGAAGTGACATAGGGAGGGAGTTCCATAAAGAAGGACCTAGACAAGAGAAGGACCGGCCGCCCATACGCGACAATCTGGTCCTAGGCACCGTAAATTTTGCCTGAGTGGCGGAACGTAAGGTACGTGGTGGGAGGTAAGGATGAACTAAAGCATTTAAGTATTGGGGTGCCTTACCAACTTTGATTTTGAACATATAGCTCAGGGCTTTGAATTTAATACGATTCTCAACCCTGAGCCAATGTAGATCCCTAAGAGAACCTGAGATGGAAACTGTTTTAGGAACCTTACAAAGTAGCCTAGCCGCCGCATTCTGCACCATCTGCAGTTTACGTAACACATCCTTTTTGGCTCCTAGATACAAAATGTTTCCGTAGTCCAGTCTAGAAGTGACAAGAGCCTGGACCACGGTACGTTGCGTAGACAAAGGCAGCATCCAAAGGATTTTCCTGAGCCATTTAATGATAGTGAAGCAAGTCGAAGACACTTTCACCGCTTGTTGCTTCATTGATAACTGGTCATCGATTATAACACCTAAATTCCGGACCTGATGATTAGGCTGGGGCAGAGCACCCATTTCAGGCGGCCAGTGTTGAGGTCCCCATAGGTCTTTGTTCTTACCCAAAATCAGCACCTCCGTCTTTTCACCATTGAGTTTGAGCAGGTTGGCTTGCATCCATCCTGCTATGTTCCTCAGCCCAGACTGAATGAGGAGGAAAGCCTCACATGGAAAGAGGATACCACACTTAGTTCCAGCTTCTACCTCAGAGCATCATTCCCTTCTGAAAATGAAGAGAACCCACTTGTAAGGCATCAAGACGAACAGAGAAGACGAAGAGCTTAACTGGAACATGATTTCACAAAAGGGGACATAATTCCAAAAGACAAGAGAGTCTGAGAATTGTCCCACATGATGACCACCTCTGCCCATTAACCCAGACGAAGTCCCACTAATGAGAAGGAGAGAAAAATATCTGAGCTGCAGAATGACTGTCAGAAGCCAAAACCAGAAAACAAAAAATCTACCATGGTGTCCAGGAGAACAAAAGAAATCTGCATAGCTGGTACATCAATAGAGAAAACATCATCACTAGAAGGAACAGGAGTAAATGGCTTACCTGCACCCCAGTGTGCTTAAAGAGCAGATGTACTTGGAACACACCAGAAAGGATACCGTAACTGTCCTGGCAGGGAAAACCCCTCAATCATCTGTAGGTGTAGTCCCCAGCCAGACAAGACCAGCCAGCAAGGAGTCCACAAGATCTCTGAACGTTCGCTCATATGAGAAATCCCCAATGTACTCTGTTGATGAAGTAACTGCCATCAGACACTCAGAGTTATGGCACGGTAGAACATGAACTGTAAATCACTAGGCCAGTGGAAGTGGGATCTTCTTCTGCCATGACTCTTATTCACCTACAGGTAAATTCCACCGAAAGGTGTTGGGTACAATCCCTTTGAACCCTGGGCATGGCTCACTCACTGCAGTCAGAGAAGGTTGAGGAGGTACTCCTGGGTCACTCCAGAAGGATGTGGTGGACTTTGTGCTTGGCCTCAGGAAGTTAATGGCACAGTACATGAGTTGGGTGACAAACAACCATTGGAAAAGCCAAGAGCTGATAAAAGAATGGTAGGACCAGAAAGCAATGCTGACTGGGTACCAGGAGGTGAAGGGAGGGAGGATAGAAACAGGGCTACTCTTAGAAGTTTAATGAGGTCCGCTTCTCCAAGGGTCGATGATTTTCTATTTTTGAACACTGCCATTTGGTGGATGGTAGGGATATGGGGTGAATCAGCAGTTTTTTTTTTTTTTATAAAGTAAGACATGTTTTTTAGGCATGGCTTATTCCTTTGGCTTTCGATGATTGCTGCTTCAGGCAGGCTGAGGGTAGCCAGGTGCACAAGTCTCACACTTCACTATTCTCCAGTTTTGTATATCAGTCTCATCACTACCTGCTGTGACAGACACCTTGCATAAAGGCTGTGTCTGCACTACAGCCAGAAAATTTACATTTGAAAAGGATCTATTCCAAGCGGTTCTGGGAACCTATACAGTAGATTCACACCCCGTCTGGAAAAGGAGTATAAACATGGGGCCCAAACCATCCCATGTTGTTCCAGTTCCAAGTTCTTTTTGACTAGAGAAGAACGTTTTCTACAAAGTACTCAAAGAACTGCTGTGAGGCCGCGGCTGATTTTTACATGACAGCCAGTTCCCCATAGGTGAGGGACATCACCTGTACTCTGCACAACTTGCTGGACAAGTGGAGGGTCTGCAAAGCGCTAAGAAGCCTGCTTAGCTGTTCAGAGAGGGAAGGAGATTGCCTGGCCCCGCAGTAGGAGAGATTCTCCAGGAGAAGAAGCCTAATGATGTATCTGGTGTGAGGAACACCCAGAAGCAGCTGGCAGCCTTCAGGAGTGAAGCCTGAACCAACCTGTGTCACAATGGGTCTCCCAGTGTGGTTCCCATAGTGGACCAGGAAAGGTACTTAAGCCTGAAAGCAACATTGTGCAGTCTGGCACTCCTGCAGTATGCCCATAGGACTGGTGCTTTTGTTGCCCGACGTTGGTGTACCTGGTGAGAGAGCTATTATTGCAGTTGAAGCTGAAGCCCTGTCCTCAACCCAGCGGGAATCTGATGTGGGCCAAGACGCCACGCTGCCGAAGTCAGGGACCCACTAAGCAGGCCTGCCTCACTGCTCACTCCCAAGCAGCCCAAGCCCTGAGCGAGGCCCCCACCGCAGACCAGCATCACCAGAGCCATCGCAGAAGCTGCAGGTCCAATGATCACACCCTCCAGTACCGCAAAAGCCACGTCTCTGGGAGCAGATAATGCAGAACCTAAGTGTGTTACTAAAGTACTTTCTTTTTACTATGATAAGCACTGGGAAGTCCAATATATTATTGTGTCTGTTGTCTGACTGTTGAATTCTGAGTTCTTGCTCCCCACAAACCCACCCTAAGAAGGCTTTGACTGCTCACCCTCTCTATCCTGAGCACCTGCTTGCCCACCCCCCACCCCAAATGGTGCCTGACAATTACATTTTTGTATTTATAAATTAATATCATCAGTTAACCTTTCAGGACCAGGGAGCAAAGTGCACATTTGCACAGTGAATGGCATCCTCAACTGCCCTTTGGCGAAGTATAAAGGCTACCAATCCCTCTGAACTAGAAATGGAATCCACAACCTCATGCTCAAACGAATGACAGATTGCTCTTTCTAGTTCCAGTTTCGATGCGTAAATCTGTGCCACATTGACTCACTCTATGCGCTCCAACTGCTCAGACTGAGAGTGGTGTAGTCCCTATGTAGACTTTGGTGCGCCCTGATTGGATGCCTCTCTAATACATTTAAGCTTCAACATTTATTCTGAACTATAGCATTCTCCATAAGAATGACAGACATGGGTCAGAGTTTCAAGGCTTTATATAAAGAATTATTAGGCAAATGATGTGAAATAGCATTGATTAGGTTAGCAGCAAAATGCAGATCATAAGTGAAAAGAACTCAGTAAAGTTCAATAATAAATCCAGCATAGATTTGCCTTCTAAGAGTGGAAAAATGGGGGTTCTTTAATGTGGGAAGCTCAGCTCCTTTTATAGGACAAAAGAGTTCACACATTACTAGACGAATACACAATTCCCTGGATATGCACCAATCAGGAATAGTCTACAAGACACATTTTAATACAGAATACATTCGAAGATTCTCTCATAATAATTACATTGAATTCAAAGGCTCCCAGAGTCTATTCGGGAGACAAGGATTATAACATTGTATACAGAGCATCTGGGACAGCGAAGGTGTCCTTGGTTGGATACATCTTAGTCCCAAAGGCTGGGAAAGCTCACAATTCTTTATTAAAGCAAAAGGCAAAAACAACAACAATGGTCACGTGGTGTAGTGTGGCATCATTTCAAAATGGAAGATAGTGCATTTTTCAGTTATGTTAGCACAAGCTAGATTTCAAACAAACAAGAAGTTTAGAAACAATAAACAACTTACACACCAGCAATCCTCTACTTATTCAAAGGTCTCTAGCCACGAACACAGAAGAAATATAAATGCTGATGCTTATGCCAGCAGTTGCGGCCTTTCACTGCTATCTAACTGGGCATAACAATCATGTGCACATACCCTCAGGACTTATGCTCATGCAGTCCTAGGGGCTGCATCTTAATATAGGCCATCACTTTGGATCCTGCAAGTGCCATTGGGAGCTCTCTCTCCCACCCAACCAAGGTCAGGCACCCACAACTTAGACAGGAGCACGCAGCACCACCTGTTATTTGCAAAAAAACGTTCAGGATGAAGACAGCTGCCCCCACAATGAAGAGGACCCCCAGAAACAAGACAAAGCATGCCTGGGGGCCGAGGTCAAGTCACAGTCTTCCAAGTCAAATGCATACATGCCAACAGACCTGATTCATGCGGGAGACCAGTGCTTAATTTGAGCCGGGGCTTTCTGGTGCTAAGCACCGGCACTTAATTGGTTTCCGGTGCTCGGCACCTGTCAACACCATACTTGGAACAGTCCACCACATGGTGGCCTGCTCATCTAATTTAGAGATGAGCAGAACAACGGTAGTTTAGGAATACAATATACATTAAAATTGCTAATACCTGCCTCCCCAGCCATTCCTTTAGCTTTGGGGACCTGGAATAATCTGAACTGTCGCATTTAAATGCGAGAGAGATGGTTAGTAGTTGTTTTGGCAGCCATGACAAGGGCGATGGGTGGTGCAAGCTGTAGTGGCCTCCTGGTCAAAGCCCTGGCACTTAATATTTTACAAATTAAGCACTGCGGGAGACTCCTGATTTTTTAACCAAAAATGTGCTTTCTTTTAGCAGTCTCCCTCCTACAATTGTCTTTGCTTCAATGCAAGTCAATGAGTAAAATGAAACCCCCCAATGTTTTCAAAATCTACCTTTTTTTAGTGTCAAAATGTTGACATGTATGCAAATCCCACACAGCGCAGTCTCTCATAGAGAATTCCCTCAACTTTGAAGTGCATGGGGCATTGGCATGCACAGGCAATGTGCAGGTTCTGCTTACTATTTCTGTAATAATCAATAACTCTAATGAGGTGTCAATTCTCATCACACAGCATCACCCAGTCCCAGCAGATATACTGACATGCACAACCGAGGCCGCAGCTGGATGGGCAGCGAGCTGGGAGTTATCTCATGGCAGGAGTGCGCAATTTACAAAGTGGACAATGTCTGAGCGGGCCAGGGTGGGGACGAGGCTGCTGCCATGAATGAATCTGTGCATATGCAGCACTTTGATTTCATTCCTCAGTATCCGACCGCAGTGCACCCTGGATTCCTCCCACAATGTGACCCTATGTTTTTACATATTGAAAGAAAATATTAAATATTATTTTCTGTAGAACAGCTGTTGTTTGTATGTCAATGTCAACACTCATTGTTTTAGTAAGCAATGAATATTTACAATTATGACTGTTGGTTGTTTAAATCTTCATTTATTGCATAAGGTGGGATGTTATATCACCTTTCTGTCTGCTCCTGTTTAGCTCTACAAAAACATTCTAATTATTGCTAAAAATGTTTTCAATTGAAAGCAATTTGTTTAGATTCATGTTCATGTACCCAGGCTCTCAAGTGGTTAGCCCTCTCTATATTGAATGGGTTTACATTTTCAGCATTCTTCTGGAGTATTTCTCATTAATAGGATTGCCACCTGGTTGTTTTTGTTTTTTAATGGCCTGGCCTGTATTTTGACATCTCGGTCGGGAAAAATATTGGGAAAGGCATTGAAATCTGGTATTTTTCCCCCCTTTTAAATTTTAATCTAAAACAGCAAACAAATCACTTAAAAGGTATTTGAGAGTTGTCTAAATCAGTTCAGAATGATTATTAGAGCAAACAGAGGAATAATTGCCATGTTACATAAAAGTCCTAACAATAAAATCTAAAAAATGTCCAATATCTTTTTATAAAAGATGGCAACCTTAGCACCGGGCCTAGGGGCGCAATGGTAATTTGAGTGTGTTGGCCATTTCTCTAACCTGATTTGGAGCAAAAACCGCAGTGCAGGTACAACTGTGTAAAGCAGAGGTGGGTGAGCCACTGAAAACGCGAGCCAGGCTCAAGCCAATTGCTTGGCTTTGGGTCAGCTTGAGGTTCTCTTGGACCGTCGAGCCTAAAATGAGCTGAGCTTTTATGTCGCTTCTGCCCTGACCCATGCTTTAACCTCATGCATTAAAAATTAAATACATAGAAATATATAGCAGTGGCAGTTAGCTGCTGCTACCGAATGGGTGTGGTGGAATTAAAAGAATAAAAAAGCACTTACCGTAGTATCGCCAGCCGCTGCCTCTTCTCCGTCTTCCACTCTGCACCAGGAAGCACACAGCCTACATTGCCGCCGTGATGGTGCCCCCGTGAACTCGCTTATCAGCGGCCCATTCCGACAACCACCCCGACTCCACTGCGGGCTACGTGCCATTGTCACCGTACTATCTAGCCGGCATACACTGTTACTCCTGCAACTTCCTCGGACGTGCCTCTCCTCTTGACCTTTGACTTGCGATCCCGACAAGCTCCATCCACAACTGGGAACTCCTTCCCAGTAGTTACTCTCTGCAACTTCTCAGGCATTCCTTAATCGTTCAGTCCTGATGATGATCCCATAACCTATGTTGGGGATCGAAACGTCGTCGACACCCACATCTTGACTCCTGATTGTATTAGCAAATTAAGCGGAGCATAAGATGTTTGTTTGTTATTGTGACTAATTTGACTGTTTATCCTTACCACTAAGTCACTTTTTACTTTATGCCTGAGGTAAGGAAATCGGCGGATTTCCAGTTACCCCGTCACGTTGAGCTCACTTCATGTTTTTCGTATTAATTGTGTTTTTATTCTTGTTAATAAAATTGTAATATCTTTTGCATTGAACGCATCTAGACCCAATACTGATTTCAGCATTGTGGCTATACTTTTGTATTCACTTTTGAAAGGGACCACTGTTTCTAATAACTCACTACTACCCTTGGTCCCCTTCGACCATAAGGGTCCCCTTGTTTGTTGTTAATAGTAAGATTACATGAGGCCAATTATGCACAAGTGCGTTGGGGCTCACAGGGTAACATCACCAATCGGTTCCTAGTATCTAAAGGGGTCCGCCAAGGGTGTGTTTTGGCCCCAACTCTTTTTTCATTATTTCTAAATGGGGTCGTCAACTATTTTTCTTCACACCCGACAGATGCTCCCTCCCTTGCAGGTACAAAGGTACTGATTCTCATGTTCGCTGATGATACTCTCATCATCTCAAAAACCCAAGCAGGGCTGCAGAGAGCACTGACACGTTTTGAAGATTTTTGTAAGGACCATGATCTGGTGATAAATGTGAACAAAACAAAATTCATGGTCCTTCATAAACGTAAAGCTGTAGAGGGTAGGATCCATATGAACATGGAGCAACTAGAACAAACTGATGTCTTCACCTACTTAGGGATCACCCTAGGTAGAAAATTGAACTAGAAACCCCAGATCGAACTTATGGCCCTCATACATCGCCAATTGGCAGAGCTCTATTGAAAGAACATAAGCTCTCACATACCAAGCCGATAGGCCCAGTACTAAAGATCTATAATACTACAGTCAGGGCTTCCACACTTTACGGTGCTGAACTTTGGGGTTTTGACAACTTGTCACCGTTAGTCTTAGCACAGAACAAATTTGTGAGAGGCCTAACTGGTCTCCCGCAAAATACGCCACTCAAGCCCCTTTATTCCGACTTGGGATGTAGCACTTTAGACGAGGTAGCAAGGTTTAACCAATTGCATTTTGGCATAGAATATGGTCTACCCCGGAATTATTGCACTACGCCAAAGCGCTAAAGGATGTCAGCGAGGCCGACACATCATGTAAGATAACCTGGCTCCAAAAGGTGAAGTGTACACTGGTGAATATGGGCCTGAGCCACCTTTGGGATGATCCAGCTGGTAATCGGTTTCCATCAAAAAAAGATTTAAAGGAGGCATATTGGTCCATGGTTAAAACAAATAGCACACGCACCGTTAAGAACACTTCACTGACTGGTATCTTCATGGAGCACAAGTTAAGCCCCATGTACGAAACCTTTTGGGATGTCATAACCAAGCCGAACGATAGGAGACTTTTCTATCAATTTCGCGTCGGCTCACTTCTGGTCAAAACCTTCACTCACAAGTGGCACAATACCTCCGACAGCAGATGCCCATTTTTTACCGAGCAGGAAGAATCAGTTCCACACATTCTATTTGCGTGCCCTGCCTATAAGGCACCACGGGTCAAATGGATAAAACCAATATGTGTCAATATGGGAACAAGGTCATGTGCCACAGCACTAGGAATATTGAAGACAAACACCAATGAGCCTTTTGTGCTAGCCATAGCAAAATTCCTAAATTGGATGTGGCGTATTCGTTCCAACTTTTTGAATCAGCTGGTGACAATGCCAAGTAGCAATACTTAGTAAGATGTGTTTGCCATTGTCCCTGCAGTTCAAAATTCATCAGGGGGCTTTCTATAGCCTATCACACAGATGTAATCATGAATAGGTTAGCCGTACTAACGGCTACCTTAGGGACATAGTGTTAGTCAGGAATATAGGTACATGATAGTTACGTATTTAGCCTCATATTTTCTGTTATCTCCCCAGTCCCAACGGCCAACGTAATATTATCTTCTATTTTTAGAGGTCCTTTTATTCAACCTCGTAATCTGTCTATTTGTGTGTATTTGATGTTGACAATGTCCATAACAGTTTTATAAGTAGTTAATTGGAATTTTTAATACCTTTATGATCTTGCACTGCAACTACTCTTCACGTCATTCTCAAATGCTAAGAGATGTAGCTGTATCGCTGTTCTTTTAAATCATATTTTATTTTGTAACTTTTTATGACACTGTAAATTTTACGATTGTCTTTTATGATCAGCAGGATCGAAATAAAGATGAATTGAATGGAATATTTCACCGAGCCTCCTTTTTCTTCATTATCACATACGATGAGCACCTTCTGATATTTGAATTCCGGATGCGCACTGTAAAAAACCCTTATGTTTGATTTAATACCCTACAATATTGCTCCATGTATAATAAGTAACAAGGCCACATATAGGGTAAGTGTGACAACTGATTTGCCCCTTAGTTCATTAGTGGCATTGTCGTCATGGTGTGAGGGCATGAATGTTTCTAAGCTCTTGTTTAAAATCGATCACTTTTCATAAATGTCTTTTTCTGCACTGACAGAGTCTAATGTACTAAGGTGAAACGCTTCAGCATGTGAAAGACATACACTTTTTTGAATGTGAAGATACTTTATCATATTTGTATGTGATATTTATTGCATGATTTCAATGCCAGATATTTTCAGGGCTTAGCTCGTGCGTGAGCTGTTCGAGCCGAGCCAGGCCCCAGGCTTGGCTCGACTTGCTAATTTGTTGGCTCGTCCACCTCTGCTGTAAAGTAACTGATTTGTTTGTTGACAGACGCATGTCAAGGAAAGCGGCCCCGAGAGTTCTCTCTCGTGTGTAAGGCAGAGGTCGCTGTGCGCTTGTTTCTCTTTCCTCCCACCCAGCACGAGAGGCACCAGGGCTTGGGGTGTTGTTTCCGGCCGAGGCCTTCTCAGTGCAACACGCGGCTCTGTTTTCACTTCCTGATTCAGCGGCAGGCAGCGTGTGGCTGTACAGGGGAACCGAGGCTGGCGTAGGTAGGTGTGTTTCCATTTCTTTTAAACGGGGAGAAGGCGGACGGGGATAGAATACATCAGCCGGAGGTAAGGGAGGGGATGTAACTGCATCAGAGAAGATAGTGGAAACAGTCAGCGCCTTACTGTGTTTTAAATCAACACGTTTCAGAGGCGAATACTATGGAACGTGAACTAGGTTTGATGCCAGGCGAGCATCCGTGGAGGTATGATATATATCTATTTGAGTGATCACATCCACGGGTAGGGACAGTTCGTCCTCATGCGAGAGAAGACCTTTCATGAGGAGGTAAAGTAAAGTTATGCACCCGGAGCTGGAGGAAGACAAATCCTGTAGGAGACCGAAGGTAACCTGGGTGGGATTCATACATGCCAACATTTAAGAACTGAAAAGTGAGAGATTTTCAAATAATAATTGGTAGAGTGTATTTCCGCCATTGACTTCTATTGAAAAAGAAGCTATTTTAAGCGGGAGACAGGTAAAAAAACAACAATTTTTAGCTTAAAAAATTGGGACTCTTCCCGCCTGAATCGGGTTTGTTGGCATGTATGTATGAATGAACCCAGGAGGATCTCCGCTCTGAGGGCAGTGATAGCTCAATGCAAGGATATAGGATAAGAAAACGGGCAGGAGGCATGGTGTTCTTTTGTATTTGTACCTTTTGAGTCGAACCTAAACTACAAATCCCAGAATGCCTTTCTTATTAACTAAAAATGCAGGCCGTGAAACAAGCTATCCCGATGGCATTGTCATCTCATCCTTGGGGAGGTAGGAACGGCTGAGCTGTGTTTTTTGCGAATAACAGCAATACCCGATTAACTGTAACAGTACACAAAGAAAACGTGTTTTAACAGCTGAGAGCAATGCATTTAAACACTATTAGAGGGACAAAGCTGGACGTATATAAAATCCCTTTTATTTATCCAGTAAGCAACCAAGGAGTCTACACGCAGCAGAGCTGTAGTCGAAGATTTCCTATATGTACATCCTGGTGATATGTTTCATCATTTCTACCTGTCATTGACACCCTAGCTTATCTTTTCTGTCCATGCTCACTTTTGACCTGACCTGCCCGTTTGACTTCTTTCGGAACTGATTGCAGTTTTATTGATGCAACTCTTCTTACTCTTGAAGAGGCGCAAAAGCGCTTTGGGAATTTGGGTGTCTTGATATGCCCTATTTTTAGGACAGAGTTCATAGCCATCCAGTGGAGCTCTCGCTTACTGATTCAATTTTCCGCAGCATTCGGAAAAAATGCCATTCTGCATATTTACTTTGCCATTGTAATTCTTCCTTTAAAACCTTGCTCGGATATGTGGAATTTTAAAGATATCTAATTGACCAAAGGGACATGTTTCAGAAATATACTTGTTCTGCAAAAAGTCCACTAGTTCATTTTAAATAGCATCCAATAAGTCGACAAATTATGGCAGCATTCTCATTATATAAAACATCTGATGATAGGCTCTTTTATTGTATGAGGAATTGCATTATACAAGGGCTTTGTGTTCTAGCAGGATTGTGATATTCCCAACTTTTTGCAAATCTACATACAGAGGCTGGAAGTTGTCAGGAAGCAGGAGTTCCGTGATTGGAATGCTCTCTGACTCTGTTCACACTAACTGTATATCGTGAATAACGGTATTCACCGACTCCTCTCCAGCCTTTCCCCACACTGGAAAAGGTTGGAAATTTACTCCTGACAAAGTCGAGTAATTGTTTTTTTTTTTTTAAATAGAGAAAAAAGTAGTGTAGAGAAACTGAATTTGCTATTACTTAGCAGATTGTCACATGAGCAAATAAACATGTATATTTGCTCATGCAAAAAAAGGAATTCCCAAAAGTCTGCCAGTACAGTTTCGAGGTATTCTAATGTAAACTCTTGTTAATTCTTGAAAGTCATTAATATGCACCTACGCAAGAATATAAAACTCCTGGTGCACTTTTGTAATTTTTTTAAGCCCTCAATTATTTTCATGGTACTCGTATGATTAAAGTGAATCTCCATTATTAATTTTTCAGCATTGGCATGCATCAAAATCATTTTACTAAATGATGTCTCAGAGGACTTGTGTTTAAAGTTCCACATTAGCAAAACTTTTTGTCAAGTTGCAAGTGTTTTGGGTACATTTTATTTTGATAGCATTACAAGTAGCCGCAAATTGTTACATTTGCAAACGTGTATACATTTTGTATTGGAATCACTGTCAGTAATGCAAGCTGAGCTTGCAACAATTTCGTAGAGCGCTTGCCCTAATAGTAAATCTATTGCATAAATGAATCAGGTGTGGTGGAGAGGTGTGGTGCAGCGGCCAGGGCAGGGCAGCTGACTTCGGAGCACAGGGTTCACGGTTCGATCCCCGGCTCCGGCGGCAGCTCAGCTCACACCATGTGACTCTGGGCAATAGCTCACTTAATTTCCACGACGGCCCCCAGCGCCTTGAGACCCGTAAGGGTGAGTAGCTGCGCTATATAAAAACGGACTTTTTTACTTACAATCATACTTAATAAAATGTACCTAAAAAATATTTGCAACTGAAAAATATGGATAAATATATTTTGCTAATCCTTTGTGACATTTTTAAAGAGAACTTAAAAAAACAATTCTTTAAGGACCAGGCACTACTAACATTAGGAATAGCAGTCAGGAATTATCTATGAAGTCACAATTAGGAAATCACTATTCCTAATGTTTATTTTAAAATAGCAAGTCCTTGTGGGGCGCAAATCACCTACCTAATGAATATTAAAGAGGTAGGTCGCAATGTGTGACCCACTACGAATCGCAGCCATCACAGGGATGGTGGCCTGCTGAAGTCAGCAGACTACCATGTCTGTGATTGCTTTTTAATGCAGCCTGTTATTTAGCCTAAAATTCTCAAAGGAGAATACATACCATTCCAAATCGGTGTTTGGAAGGGACACCCCTTCCAAATACTGAATCGGTATTTGGTAGCAAAACAGAATTGTGATTCGGTAACAAGTTACAGAATCACAATTTGCCGTTTTACTACCGAAGAACTTAGTACATTTTTTGAAGCCCGATCAACAGATCAGGATGTAAGTGCTATAGCAGTCCATAAGAGATGCAAGTTGACGAGCATTTGGCACTTGTGCAAAGGTCATTTGCTTTTGAGTATAGTGCTATCTTCTGACTTGTCATCTGTTTTTTTTTTTCTTCAAGCTATATGTTATTTGGTCACAATTGAGGAAAGAGATGGACTCTCCATACCCTCAAGCTCAAGGTTTCAGAGCTGCAGGTTTGTCTCTGAGATGGGGAAGAGACTGAGCAGATTTACGGGGGCACCTGCAGATTCTGGGCCTGAATATGACTATGGCAGTCCAATGAACTGTTGTATCCACGGTGGCGGTGCGGGCACCGGCGGTCCGACCGCCCTATTAAGAGTTTGGCGGTCGGACTGCCAAAGGTCCGCTGCAACCTCCGGGGATCTGTGATACTCAGCGGTTTTGCAGTGGTGTGAGGCCGCAATATGCTTGGCAGGGCCGCTGCGGCATCGCCAAGCATTTTACAAGTTTCCCGACAGTCTCCCTTTTAATTGCTGTGAGCCCGCCATTAAAAGTGCAGCAGTGAGGAAACAAAGGAGGCCCTGTTGCCTCAGGTCCATGGGATGCATGCAGGGTGGGCACCCCATTTCCTGTACGTCATGGACTTTACAGGCCTTGGCGTTCCCATTGCGGTGCCTTTTTAATAGGCACCTCTGTGGGAACGCCAAAAGGCCGCCAGCCAAACCACAAGATTACTCGTAATCTGGCGGTCGAGTTTAGCGGTCTTGGAGCGGGGTACTGGCGTAGCGGCCCGCTTCAGGACGGCCAGACTCGTAATCAGGCCCTCAGTCTTTTGAGATGGGCAGTTTGTTGCTTAGTCTCTAACAGCATTTGTCAATGAGCAAGGGCTAGTTAGAGGAAGTGGCAGCAGTTTTCCACCATTTATTTTTGTCCTTTGTGGGGTTTAAAGCATATTTTGGTGGATTACTAATGTTTTTCAAAATTAACTTGTTTTTTTGGCAACTCACAAAAAGCAATGACCATGAGTTGGTGAAACGTCTTTAATTGCGATTGTATGGCAGAATATCATACACAAGAATATTGATACACAGAAATATCGGATCCTAAATACAGAGTACAAAAATGTTTTGAAGGTAAGAAAGTATAGGTAAATATTCTTAACTCCGCGTCCACACTGACATTAATATATTTGTGGAGGTTTACTATTATATACATTAAAGTTAAAGTGCACAAAGGTGTAGTTAAGTGTAGTAAATCTTCACGATATTTTTGTATTCAATATGTAGGCCATAGTATTTATGTATATCCGTGTTTTGCACACGATTTTCTGGTTGAATACACTTTTTTTGCATTGGTAATATTAGTACAGGGACTTTAAAAACCGCAGCTAGCAACTGTAACTGCGATTCACTTCTGTGTTGTGTATGCCAATGCTACAGGATGTCAGTTATTTATTTCTTTTTTGTAATTTGTTTTAAGAATGGAAGATACAAAAGCATGTGAAAATGGCAGTTCCAAGAGCACCCCTGCAAAGGCTGAGCGCGGTATTGCTGCCATCAAGGACAAGTAAGTGCCTGAAAAACCGCTGGTGCCTCATAACAAGGTTTCCTTAATAAAAGATCTCCCAGCAACGAGGCTACCAACCAACTTTAGTGTAAGGCTTCTTACTGGCGACCCTCGTGGGGCAGCACCTGTTGCGCGTGCTGCCCTTGTCCAAGGAAGTGCAGTTTCATGCCCTCCACCCGAATCACACCGACCTCGAGTCTAGGCTGAGGAAAGGCTCAGGAAGAGGGGTGCCAGCTCGTTGTATTTTTTTTATTTTCCTAGTGTTTCATCAGACACTTTAGCTCCTCCCATTATTCTGTTAAATATATTTTTAGCACAGCCATTTGTTTATCCAAGAAGTGTTAGTTAGGCCATAAGCAGTGAGATGCTTGCATCTGCGTTTG
Organism: Calotriton arnoldi; assembly: GCA_963921515.1. Classification (NCBI taxonomy): domain Eukaryota; kingdom Metazoa; phylum Chordata; class Amphibia; order Caudata; family Salamandridae; genus Calotriton; species Calotriton arnoldi. The sequence continues at coordinate 611,085 of CAWUFW010004109.1, forward strand.
AAAGGCTATCTCTTCTCTCTCATCCAACTGGCTGTTTAACCCTTTATTGCCTACAACGAAAGAAAGGCAGGAACGTAACTTTATTTAGCAGTCTGTCAACGGGCACTAGGGCATAAAATCAGGTCCACTAAAATTATGTATTTCTGCGGCTGCAGTGTAGTCCACACAATTATGTACTTTTCTCATTTGCAGCATAATTCACCATCTGCTGCATAATTTGAAGATGTCACCAAAAATAGAAATGTTGTTTCTTTTTCAAACGAATCAAAAGTTATTGGAAAATAAAGTTCTACCCATAATTCTGAGAAATTGTAGATCCTTTGCTAAGTTTAAGCGGTTGCCTTTCAGTTGCTGAATGACGCTTTCAGATGTTAAACTGGTACTAACTGATGCAACTTTACACAGACACAGTTAATAGTTGCTAAAATGTGAAAATAAAGAAATACTGCTATGCATAATGCTACATTATGCTGCATAATTTGCCTTTCTGAGCTTCATAAGTTTGTAAAGCCTGTTTTATAATATGGTCCTCCACAGCTGCTTAATTCGAGTGAATCTGCATATAATAAAGTTTGGCAACTATTAAAATTTGGAGCAGTGGAATGAACTACCCTCACGCGCTCACCATACAAAGTGGTGAATAAAAAGAACAGAAACGAAGTGCTACGATAGACACTTCTGCTGCAAAGAAGTGTAAACATGGAGATTGCTAGCAGCTATATCAAACATAACATCACATAATTGTCTAGAGCACTCCAGATGAGACAAATGAGAATAGTATTTGAAAGATTATTCCAAATATTGCAATGATGAATGTGATTAATATAAAATAAAATACTTGGTACAAAAGATATAGGAATAGCAATTACAACATGATCTATTAATCACTAAACCAATCTAAAGGATACAACCTAAGTATAGTGGCAGTATGGCTGGTACAAAGATCGAAAAATAAATAATACGCAGAAAAAGATTTAATTTTATTTCTTTGTAAAATATGCCCAATCAGAAAACACAGCCAACACCTATTTCGTCTTGCTAGACTTCCTCAGGGCTTACGGAACATCAAATAGATATTTCTTCAAAAGGCTGGAAACAATGCGGCCAAGATACGGTGTGAATACCAAAAAAAAGCCAAAGCGTGATTCCCTCTATTATTTTCCATAGGGAACTTTGCTATCTGATACAGAAAAATGAACAGCTTAACAGAATTACACAAAATTTGGTAAAAAGTTATACCTTTACTCTGAGGGCATGCTTTTTGTGATTTGGCATAGATCTGTTTTTTGAGAAATTAGCGTTTAAAGAGGGGCTCAGGTTGGGCATGAATGGGTTAAAATGTTAGGTATATCTAGCCTGTTGGTGTCCTGATATGCTCTGATTGGCCTTTAAATGGATCTAGTTAATCCTGATTGAGTAGCCAAAACATGAACAATATGCTGTGGCAGTCATTACAGGACTCTGGGACATGGCCTATATATAGCCAGGTGAGCACACCCTGACACCCAGGGGTTTATGGGTGGGGAGGTCTCAAAGGGAACCCTTCTCCTTGATTTGCTGACCACAATATTGACACCATGATGTGGCAGCCATTACAGGACTCGGGGACATAATCCTTATTGAAATCCATTATAGCGAATGTCAGGTTTTGAGGGTCACAAAAAGGAGCACATATAACACATTTTTGTCACAATATAAATCATTTGTTGGTGGTGTTACTTATTTTAGAAATTCTGGTGAGTTCTCAGAAGATTTTACCCTGTGAAAAATGCTGACCCCGTGCTGTGTCTTGATGAAGCATGTTCGAGAGAGAACTGTTTTCTAATGGTGTTCTGATAAAGGTTAAGGAAAGGGCTCCAGAAGCTAAAATGACACCACATATTCTATAATGTCATACTATATTCCTCAGCCATTAGAGAATAAAGTCTGATCTTCTGAGTAAAACATGTGCTTCCAACAGTTGCAGAAGCCTATCAGTTGATTCCCCAGTGCTCTATTGCAGCCTCCCACAGTGTTCTAATGAACAATAGCTAGACTGTGAACATCCTGTGGCCAGGCCCCGCTCCGCCCCTCCATGATCACCTAGCACCCTGCTTGCTCAGCCTTCAGCCCTCCACAGCAGAGGTTGACCAAAGGGTCTATTTTTCAAAGATGTTCATTGACTAGCTGTCCACAAGGGACCTACACGCCACTGACCTAATTCTTTGGGTGAATGCAAGTGAAAAGACCATGACATCCATCACTAGTGCTTCACTTCTGATTTATCTATATTTTTTGTGCATCTTTCAAAAGCTTACAGACATGCTTATAAGATTCCAACCATCGATTTTAGGTTGTTGCATTACTCCTCGTTCACAAAGCCTATAGCACACAACCTGAATCATTAGCTGATGTCATTAGTATTTCAAGAATGTTATTTAAATATAATCAGTGATGCCATTTAATATGTCATGAATGATGTGATATGTGAGGTCCTAAGCAGTAGATTATGGGAACACAAGTTATAGTTCGTTCACTGTGATATCTCACATTGTTTGCTGTTTTGGGATTGAAGAAGCCATTCAGGTCACTGCAGGGCTGCTGGGTCACATATTGTGCAGTTTTCGGTTTTCCTAATTGGTCACTTTGCAAAACATGTTAGATTTCTCTTGACCGGTTGGTATTTCAGAACATCAGAAAGGCTGTTTGGCTAAAGGAAAGGCAGTCCTCTCTAGCTAGTTCTCCACCCATTGGAGGAGCAGATGCACTCTGTGACCAACATGGAGAGGCTTTAATGAGTTGGCTGGAAAGAGATTTTAATCTGAGACCCTGGAAGACCCTGGAGATGTTGCAGTAGCAGGTGAGGGTGCAATAAAGAAACCATGTACAATTGTGTAGTCTGGAGTTGCCTTGTAATTGACACACAAAAGATGGCTCCTGTACATTGTCTACCTTTTGGATCACATGCCAAATCTCTAATGAACCAACCTGCCATGGAGAATGATCGCAGGTGCCACTGTCCCCCGACGTGCATCCCTGCAGCTTCCTGGGCTGATAGCTGATCGATGATGGGGCACCAACCCCCCTCGCCCCCCTGCCCACACCTCCCTCAGCCCAAACCAAGACGGACCAGTATACCATCCCTGCATCGGTTACTGGTGAAGCTGTGGGAAATCATGAATCCCCGACCTCACCTCAATCTACGCCGGACCTCACAATGATCCTCAAGGCAATTCACGATTCAAGAGATTCGGCAGAGAGCAAGGTCGATGGCCTCCAGATAGATCTCTCACTGTTGATACAAGACTTGCGCAAGCTGTTCGACAGAGTGACTGAAGTGGAGTCTGAATAAGTGGAAAATACATACGGAGCTCTTGGATTCTCGGAGAATGCCTTGACATAGGTACTAGCAGAGGTGGCACCTGTATATGGCAGGTGAACTGTTTTAACAGTACATCATTTGTATATACAAATGCTTCCGGAATTCCAGATGCTAGCAAGTAGCTGGAAAGAACCCGTCATTCCCTAATAAGCAGCCAAATGCCTGTGTAATCGGCAGGTTAGAGACGTTCTGTTTGCTCAGTGCCTAACTGACCTGAGCAGGAAATGATACAACGTCATGAAAAATCTGTCTTTGGCCTTTGGCGCATGTGTGTTTGTATCATATTGATGCCTTGAAGCACACTCCAGAGAAACTAAATAGGCCTCAATTATATCCTACTAGCATCTCGTACTGTTCAGTTCCTGAAGTTTGCCTGCTAAGCTGGCAGAGGTATAGATGTTCATTTTCATATTAGAAATATCTTGCATGTCTTTAGGTTTAGGTGCAATTTTGCCATGTACCCATGGTACCAGGACATCAATATCATTAGTTATCATCTACAACACTCCGTATCAACATTTTCAATAGTACTTTGGTACATAAGTGCTGCAGTCCTCATCATGCACATCTGCCACTGCAAATCTCCTGGTTAGAGTTTGTGCCAACTCCTCTTCTGTTGTAATGGTGGTGGACACGAGTCTGCTGGCACAGTGTTGCACGCTTGTTAGTTGAAACATTGTGAGATCTCACAGGTATAGTGCTCCTTTGAATATATCTCTTTACAATGAATGCACTACAACACATTCCATTACAACGCGGTCGTTACAACGACCGTGTTGTTACAACGCAAACCATTACATCGCAAGTTGTTACAACGACTTGCTGTAGGGGGCGCTCTGGACTTAGGAATAGTATAATTTACTATTTCTACTCCAGTTTGTGCAACAGCAGGGAAGGTGTTGGATTGTAAATCCAACACCTTCTGCCCCCTACAGCAAGTCGTTGTAACGACTTGCGATGTAATGGTTTGCGTTGTAATGGAATACATTGTAGCGCATTCGTTGTAAACGATGTCTCCCGTTCCTTTCTGCTGATACCCTCCACAGGATGTCCTTGGAGAAAAATCCAAGTCAAGCTGCTCCATCTTCATGACCCTCATTCCCAGGTCACTCTCCTCTTACATCTTCTATTGTGCCTGCAACAGTAAGATAAATGGAAGTGTTGATTGTAAATGTCCAATTAATACATATTCTTATGTTTAACTACTTTCCTCCACTGCCCAATCAACCTGCAGTTGCACTCAAGATACAAAAAGACCGTGGCAATACTATGGATGCACAGAGTCACATTAACAAATGAGATGAGTCACTACTTGGCATGTGCTGTCCCAGTGTACCTCTACTTCTCTTAAGTTCAGGGCCCCAGTGGGGGTCACCCAGCGCCTGCCCCGCCGCAAGGGGTGTTCAGTGGGCAGAGCGACGCTAGATGGCAGGTCCCCAGTCATCAGCACTCCATGTTCGGGACTTTCAGGTGCCCATCAACAGGCCTTCGCAGTGGCTCCCCTCTAGTGAGTACAGTCCCAGCAGGCGCGGGGGGGGGGAGGAGGGAAGGACCTCTCACTTCCCGCCTCTTCCGTTAAGCCACAGTGCGTTGAAGGCGGCCCCCCCCCCCCCCAGTAGGCCCCGGGACACAGCAGCCGTCCGGAGGCGAACATGTCTCCCTCTACTTCCTCACAGGCAGCCACGAGGCCCGCCCGTCACTGCGGACCTCCGTGTGGCAGGGCCCGACCCTCTCCCGGCACTGAGCACTCGCTTAAGCCGGCTAGGGCGAGACCCGTCATGTCCGTCCTCCTCGGCCGGCATTCCGGTGTGTCCAGCAGGCACAGGCAACAGCCACCGCAGGTAGGCATCCAGCGCGTCTTCAGAGGCTGCAGGGCGTGGAATATACGTTTTAGGGATATTGGCAAAAAGCCAGGCCATTATGATGCCTATTTTTTGTGGGTTTCTTCAAGTGTACCTCTGGAGTTTTATATGGACCATATGTGCAGTTTCTGCCACGCCAGGGGTGGTGGAGATTTCTTTGTGTATTTATTGAGTGTAGTGTCCTCCACTGAGCTTTTATTTTAGTGGAAATTATGTACAATTAACAAACTGTAGAAATTTTGCTCACACCTCAAGTTTCAGTTCTTTCAATTAAGATATGCCAGCCTTGGAATTTTTTTCCTTTCTATTGGTCCAATTGCTAAGTAAGCAAAAAAAAAGTTTTACCCCATCTCTCTTCACTGCTATTGCACCTTTCAAAGACTACTCCAATGAATGCTAGTGACTTACTGCATTACAACATGTTTTGATCTCAAGCCTTTGTATCTGCCAGCTCTCGTAGTGGATCGAATAATATATATTTTTATGTTCAGGTATCTTTCAACTAAAGAACAGTTTCACAAATTCATCGACGCAGAGGGGAAAGAGGCGCACACAGATCCCAGCACTGATGGTGTCTCTGAAGAGGCCCCTCCAGACTCCACTCTTGACAATGACGCAGCTGAACCTGAAACTAAAAAGATCAAGCTGTCAGACACGCAAGAAGACTGCAGAGAGCAAAACATTAAGGAAACTGAAGGCGCTATGCAGAAGAAGAGAGCTCGGGGACAAAACAAGAGAAGACCTTACCAGAAGCCAACAGCCTATGTCGAAAGGAGCCTGTGCCCATCGATAAAGCAGGTATGTGAGTGTTTCAGCAGGAAGAACCTTCCAAAATATCAATTTTCTCCCTTCATCAGTACATCTGTAAAGGTTATGTCCCTTTCTCCCCAATAGTGCTTAAGATTGGCTCGCCTCCCCTTCATTTTTCTTCCACAAGAATCATCGACCAAGCCTCTCCCTCCTATCCTTCCACACATACAAAAATGGCCTTGATCTTCCTCACCCCGCCACTCCATGTGGAGGCAAAATGCTTCACCCCAGGCTACAGAATCTAACCACTCCGACACAGTAGTTAACGCTTGATGTCCTAACAACAGCTTTCTGCTTATCAGACAGTCCATTAATTGCTCGCAGCAACAGCAGACTTCCATCCTTTGATGGTAGGAAATAATTCTAAGCAAGTCTTGATTACTGGGTCATAGCAGTTCCACCTCTGATTGACATGTTAACATGCAATCTGCTTCCAGGCTGGTACAGTTGCAAATTCATGGTTTCCACGGGGCCTCTCTGGTCTTTCACCTGACTGCCTTTTGCTTGCTGTCACTGCTCTCCCCAGCATGTTGTACCATCTGCCTGGCACTATCACAACAGGTTTTTTTCCATCACCTCCACCTCCTCTTCATTTTCATTTCCCCTCTGGGCTTCACCTCATGCTGCCTTCTTTCCGCTCTGTGATGATCCTGTCCCCTCATGATGTCGTGCACCTAGGTTTTTTCCCGCCTCTATCCCTCACCTTAAAGCTCTAAACCCAAGCCTGACCCCTTAAGTTTAAATTACAAAACGTGAGACTTAATCTATACGTTTTAACCTTAAACCTTGGGGCTAAGACTTTAGGCCTGCTGAATACACCACACTCCTAATATACCAAAACACTGACTAGTCACAGGCATGGTTTTTTTCTTGATATTTTGATAAAGAACTGGTGCTATAAGTAACAGTAATGTAATTGCCGCCAGTCAGACTTCGGAGCAGTAATGTATGTCCTACCTGATAGCAAGACCTATAGGAATGGCAGGATTTCACGAGGAGCAGGTTTTTAATCTGCACATATCACTGACCAAGCAGGAAACATCACTCGTCTTTTCTGGGTCCGAATTCGATCATGTATCACTGGTTAGTGTCTGACCTATTAGGGGCCTGCACAAACACATGCTCAGTTTGCGACCAAATAGGTAGCAGACAATGTCTCTGCTAATACAGAGACCATCAAAGGCACAGAACCAGGGTCACTGTACCCTACAACAACCAAACTGACATGTTCCATTGTGTACCTGGCACTGCACACTCAATCAATCAATCAATCAATCAATCAATCACGGCATTTATAGAGCGCGCTACTCACCCGGGAGGGTCTCAAGGCGCTGGGGGAGGGGGTAAGTTACTGCTCGAACAGCCAGGTCTTGAGCTGCTTCCTGAAGGCGAGATGGTCCTGGGTTCGCCGAAGGTGAGTGGGGAGGGAGTTCCAGGTCTTGGCCGCCAGGTAGGAGAAGGATCTTCCTCCGGCGGTGGTTCTGCGGATGCGTGGTACGGTGGCGAGGGCGTGGCTGGTTGATCGTAGCTGGCGTGTGGGCGTGTAGAAGGACATGCGGTCGTTGAGGTACTTTGGGCCCAGGTCGTGGAGGGCCTTGTGTGCGTGGGTGAGGAGTCTGAACGTGATTCTCTTGCTGACGGGGAGCCAGTGCAGGTCTTTCAGGTGTACGGTGATGTGGCTGTGTCGGGGGATGTCCAGGATGAGTCGTGCGGAGGCGTTCTGGATGCGCTGGAGTCTCAATCACACTTCAATTACTTATTATTATATTTAAAAAAAAAAACATTTGAATTTGTTTAGGATATTTTTAAATATTTAGCAAAGGTCAAAATATACAGCAAAGGCTCCATGTAGCACTTTGCTAAACCTCACTATGAAGGAATGAGGACAGGAGTACCGGATGGACCTCTGATACTGATGTTAGCCTAATGCACACAGCAATGACGTTTGCCTCTAATTGGAAAATAACCGTTTTTAATGCACATACTAAGTCTGATGATCAGGATGCAAATATTTGTATTTGTTTCCCTTTCTTATGGACAACGAATCTGATTATATTTAACAACAAACAACTTTATTCGATTTTAGCAGATAAAACCATAAAAGTTACCAATACATAAAAATCCATTACGAGTTTACACAATTCATCACATAATCCAGATTCCACAGAAATCTATAAAATACAAAGTTAGATACACATTCCCTTCAGCCTAGGATAAAAACTTAAAACCAGTGTATGAATAAGTCCCAATGCTTTTTCTAATATATATATTTCATCTGAATAGAGTTAAACCTTAAATGTTATCAACATTTAATCGAGACAAGTCCTGGCCTTCACAGCAGATTTTAAAAAAAACTGAGGACAAAAAGAATACAATCTTCATGCAACGATCGTAAATAAAAAAGCGCTGGGCGAGCCTGCTTAAAATTCAACCTCTTTAAAACGGGGGTAATAAAAGTTTTCCGGGGGACCTCATAAAACTTACAAAATAACAAAAAATGTAGCAAATCCTGTGGAGACACATGGTCGCAGCCACAGGGTGCTAACAACTGTCCTCTACTACTCCCCCGTGGCAAAGCCAACAAAAGATGAAAGAAATCCAGACGAAATCTGGTCAATAAAAAACGTTCGTAAGTACTAAAAAAAAACAATAAATATGGCTCGGTCAATGGTGTTGTTTTCAGCATTATAAATTTCCGCACACTAGGTTTCCTCAGTTCCAGCTGTTCCCTCTCTAGTTTCCTTAGACTGATAAAAGACTCCCTTATCCACCCCAAATTCTTTTTGGTTACCGATTCGAGGTTGGTATACAATTCAGCTCTTCCTAAACTTTCAAAACTACTCTTAACGTATCTGAGCCAAGGAATGTGGTGAGCATAATCAAGAGTCATACACTCTTTCAATATCAGTTGGTTCAATGACAATCCTTCACTCAGCCAGATTTTCAACCAGAAAGTTAGAGGGTGTAGGGCCAGAATGTCACTCAAATAAGGCACCCCCAATTCTTCATGTGCCACCATATTAGATGTGCTACGGGGCACGCCTAATAAGCGCTTCAGAAATGCGTTCTCAGCCACTTGTATGATGTCTGTAGTAACATGCCCCCATATTTCACTACCATAAGAGACCGTCGCGACACACTTGGCCTGATAAATTTTTAAAAGGGCCGCGATCGGTCTCTTACCTAATTTGGAAGCAAAATTGAAAATGACCGTATTCACCCGCACCAGGTCTCCCCTCTTTGTTTGTTTAAGAGGGCCCCATTTCATCTGCTCATCCAATACAACCCCCAGATACGAGAAGACAGTGCGGGGAACCTTGGCAGATCCTACCCTAAATTGAAAGATCTTTTTCGTACGGGGTCCCACCTGCATAACATAAGATTTGGAGTCATTGATTGAAAGATCCCGATCCGCCATAAAGGTAGATAAGAAGTCAAGCAGTGTTTGTAGCACCCTCGCGGTCCTAGATATAAGGACCGCATCGTCCGCATATAATAAAACTGGCAGACCATGTCGACCTACCTGCGGGTAATCAACCCCTGTCGTCAATAGCGCTTTATCCAGCTCATTAATATACAAATTAAATAGAAAGGGGGCCAAAATACACCCTTGACGTACTCCTCTCCTTATGTCCAAATTACAGGAGACTCTTAGATCCTGCGAGTATTCGACATGGGCCTTTAGTTGCTCGATGAAGATCTTCTAAAAAGAAAACAATGTTACCGTCTACCCCACTAGCCAACATGGACTGCCAAAGTTTAACCCTGTTCACGCGGTCAAACACGGAAGACAGATCCATGAATGCTAAGTAGATAGTACCAGGGCGAGCAACCGTATATTTATCAAGGATCATGTATAGGTTGAGGCACTGAGCCACAGTGGACCTCCCAGGGCGGAACCCGTACTGTACGTCCGATAGAATGGCGTGTTCCTCCGCCCAGCTTGTCAGCCTATCTAAAAGTACTCGACCCACCACCTTGACCTCCGAATCCAACAAAGAAATCGGTCTGTAGCAATGGGTACTATTTCGATCACCTTTTTTTAAAAACGGGCACTATGGTCGAAGTAGCCCAAGACTTGGGGCAGCCGGTATTCACTGCAGCATTAATTACTGCAGTAAGAACCGGAGCCCAGAAGGATGGATCTGATTTGAAAAGGTCCGACGGGATACCATTAGGTCCCGGGGCTTTGTTACTAGACAACCCGATAATGCCCTCCTTGATCTCCTCTATATTAAAAACCAAATCAGGGCTATCTGCCTCACGACCAGGCGGGCAGTTTAACTCAGGGGGACTCTCAAACATGGTTTCAAAATGGAATTCCCACTCATCCTCAGTAATATGTGCATCTACTGCACTTTCACCCTCGTGAATTAAAAAAGGGCCATTGATTATGCTCCAAAATCTTGAGCTATTCCTCAGTGTGCTAGCCTCAATTAACCCCCTCCTTGCTTCCTCCTTTAAAACGGACTTTCGTCTAACCAGTTCCGTTTTATAATCTCTTCGGCACGATCTCACCAAAGTCGGGTCTCTTGGGCTCCTATTTAAGGCTTCCTGCAATTTCCTTGCTGCCCGAGAGCAGGAGGAGTCAAACCATCTAGGGGTCTGAGTAACTGATCGTTGAGCCGGTGTACTTAAAAACTCACTTATTTTAACAGAGATGGTTTTAAAAGCGCAAATAACCTCCCCCGGTGGCGTTGACGGTATAGTGCATAAGGCTAACTCATTGGCGCATGAAGCTGAAATTGTCTCATAAAATGCCTCTGGGGAAATCTGGGTCCATTTTAGCCGTCTCCCACCTTCCATTGGCCTCACTACCCCACTCTGCCCTGCCCCTCCTTTGGGCATTAGTAAGGGTTCACGTAGATTGACACAGAAAGGATTGTGGTCACTATACTCACTGGCTAGTATGGAGAAACCTACAAATAGGTCTTGTAAGGGGGATGAAATTAGTATGAAGTCAATGAATGAGCCACCACCCCTCCCTTTAAAGGATGGGACAATGGCCTTGCTACATGGATCAGATAAAAACATGAGTGACAATAAATCAAATTCCTGAAAAAGATCGTTCAACATGTCCCCCTGTACAGAATGATCAAAATGAATTCCCCTCACGCGTGAGCAACCCAGATCAGCCAGACTTGAAACCCTAGGGTCGCCACACGGGTGGATGTTAAAATCCCCAGCAATCATGACGTTTTGGAAGTCAGCATTACAATGTTGCCTTACAAAAGAGCCTAACATGGTAATATTACATACTCCCTTGGTACAAGATATTGAGTTATAAAAATTAATAAGCCCCACTTTGTTAGACCCCTTGCATAATACCAAGGACTGTATACACGGGCTATCTGTGGGCAAGACCAATATCTTACATTCTACTGCCAGAGAGATGTAAATTACCAGACCACCTTTTGGTCTCCTACAGATGAAGGGGTGACAGGAATGAAGAAAGACTTATAACCTTCTAAAAATAGACTACTATCGGTCAGCCATGTTTCCTGTAAGCATATCACGCTGAATTGTTTTATGAATACAGTCCACAGCGGGTCAAAGAACTTATTAGCTAACCCTGCAATGTTCCATGATATAAAAATTTCTGCCACATTCGTCCCGGGTCCCATGGCTTTGCCCTGTAGTTTCCCGCTGGACAAATGGTTTCACTGTATCCATAAAAGAAGGTCGGCTAAGTCAATCACAGTCATCCATGGCAGCTAGGGATATAAAGACGTTTGTCAGCTCCAAAAAAGGCGGTCCTGGATCCCATCGACCATGAGCCATCCATTTCAAGTTGGTTGGATTAGAAGACAAATTAGGATAAGCATTCCTGCAAGGTAAATTTAATGGTGTCCGAACATTGCATGGTGCCCTAATTGCATTAGCCATATAATTGCGTTCCGCTAACTCGGGTTTATAAAAAAAACAAGAGGTAAGGCCATGATGGACGACATAAGACCAAAAGGGCCAGTGTTCAAATTTGTGGCCAAAACCCTTTCCGCAATATGGGGTCTGTTGAAATGAATTATAACACAATCGCCCTTACAAGACTTAAGGGAGCTGCCTATCCAATTGACCCTTCGCACCATATTGATGTTTTTCTCTACACTCATACCTAAGGTGGTGTTACAAGATAACCAATGTAGGACTTTGTTCTTTAGTTGGGAAAAATCCTCCTTAGTGCCCTGAGGGAGAATTGGCACGTTCCCCAATATCACAACATATGGGGTCGATTCTGCTGGCAAATGAATAACAGGCAAGTTCCCCGTGGAGACCTCCCCTCCCCCCTGTGATTGCTCCCCAGGTAAATGACTCTCCAAAGCAGATAGATCCCGTGTAGCCAGCCTATCCGCATGTCCGTAGTTTGTGCCGGGGTTTGTCGCTGGATGGAGGGCTTGTGCCTGTCCCCCTGATGGCTGTGATTGACCCCTGATGTTTGAGTGTGGGACTGTCAAAGTGGGGCGTTCCGTAGCTGAACGAGCCATTGATTGTCCTGTTTCTAAATTAGCTTCTTCCCCACCTGATGACACACTACATTTAAGGTCCAAAAGACCCTTTACAATCAAAGTTAAGCGTTGATTTAACAAACCCAGTTTGGAATCTATCGGAGCCTGCAAGGAATCCTGGAAAGATTCTAATAAACACATAAAATCTGCCTTGGTCAATGCTTGAACAGTTGGAGACTCTTGGGTTGTCTGATTAGGTCTTGGCCTTTTGCCCTTACCCCCTGTGGTTTGGCCCTTTCTTTTTGTGCCTGACCCTAGGGTAGCAGCCTCAACACCTCCCGGTCTCCCCCTCGTGATAAATCCGGCAGCTATTGATTTGTCCAAGCACTTGGTGGAAGTAACTGCCGCACGCCCTTGGCTTGAAAATACTTTATCAGCCCTGGGATTAGTGATCAAAATGGTGGGAGAAAGAGGTAACCGCTGGTCTATTAAGTGATTATTTGATCCGTCGAGTTCTTGTACCAATTCTTGGACCCCGGGGTTATTTAAAGATTCATCATTACTAACCGGTGATGATTTAATAGCTGTGGACATAAGAAGAGACCCATTGACGGGGGACCTAGAAAGGCGCCGGTTCACCAACTCGATCTCCTTGTCCAGCACTGCTGCGGCCCGCTGCAGAAACGAATCCATGGTTACCACCGAGCCTGTAGTGCCTGCCATGGCCCTCCCAGAAGCTATGGTCACCTTACGCTTCCCCATATTGTGTCCAAGTCCAAGTCAGTGCTAAAAGGACAGATCTCTAGTCAAAAAGTCAGGCAAGATCAATGACTGATTTGGGTGTAGAATGTAATGTACAAGGCCTTCCCCCATATACGTATTAGAACTTCTAGTAATGCAGCTAGATCTCAAGGATTTCTTACCGCAAACAGGCAGCATGCCAGCAATGGGATGATTCCGCCTATGATAATACCTATTCCTTCATGTATTGTTAACATTCTTCGTACAAGATTGATGGGGTTTCCCTTTGGGCCTTTTGCACTCATGTTTGCTACAGTTCTTATCTTGGAAAGTGTCCTTTCTTGTAGCAATCACCTCCCTTTGCAGGGCTAGCGAACTGCAAGCCTTAACAGCAAGTCTGGCTTTGCTAGACTTAATGTTAAAATAATTCAGAAATGTTGTGCTGTCGCATAAGCTAGGGCTCTGGCCTAGTTTTACAAGTTTTTCCACCCACAGGTACCCAAACCTAGTTCAGTGCACCAACGTTTGAGTGCGAAAGTCAAGGTTATTGTAGCTCCTCACAACCCCAATCGACATATTTGGTGGTGTGGTCTCCGTGCTTTCTGGGTCACTAACGGCCCCATAAAGGGATCTGGGCACAATGGTAATTAAAACCCTATTTCATTCTATAGAATAGCACAAACTAGCACTGCATTGAGAAAAGACACTATATATTTAAAAGTGTTTATTTCAATAGTCTCGTTCTGTTGTTTAATACCTGAGTAATAACCACACAGTATATGATTAGAACAGCACTAATGCATGCCATTAGCAGCGAGAATAATATAAACTTTTATAACATGATTGAAATGTTACTGGCAGCCTAACACCTTAGAGCAGAGGTCTTCAAATAGTGGGGTGCGCCTCTCTGGGGATCCATTAATGCATTCCCAGGAGAGCACAAATTCTTGTGCAAGGACTTGTAAATGAAGATGGCCAAGAAGCTTGACCTTGTTTGTTTGGGCTGTTTCCAGGCTATTTTCATTTACATGCAGAACCTGAAGTAGATTAAAATGATTGAACTGTAATCCTGAGTGCTCTGGGGGCACAGTCAGTGAGGGGTGGTGAAGTCAAAGATGTGGTTAAAAACAAACTATTCAGTAAATATTTTGCTCTTTTTTTTACCGTCGGGGAAACTTCATATAAAATAACCACACACGCACCTTAAATAAAAATAAATGCAAGTTAAACTAATCAGTCGAAAATGTACTCTTTTACGTAATAAATTCAGTTAGCTAATGCGATTTATTGCAGATGTCTGTGCGTGACCAGAGAGTCACAGAAGTGAATCCTGGTTGGCACAGAAGGGAATAGTCGCTTGTGTATTTAAAGTGCTTCGAGGTCCCAGCCTTAAGCAAAATACACTGTGCATTTGTAAATCATTATTTATATGGCTTGATTTGATTTTTCCTTTATAAAGTGCACAGTTACCTGCAGGTGTTCTGATGCTAAAGTGAGAATCAAACACGAAAACAAAGAGGTGAATAGTTATGTGACTTAGGGAGACTTAGGCTTGAAACAGAAGGATTTTTTAGAGACTTGCAAAATCTTAAAAGATGCCATACGGATTGCAAATAGGGAGGTTGTTCCAAGCATGTGCATTGATAATATATAATATACATTTATATGTATATATTTTAGTAATAAGTAATTTGAATAAACCTAGAAGCATTTGTCCATTAAAAGGATGCACTCTATAACTTAACTGCAAACACCCTCCCATTACCGCTCAAGAGGAATAAAACTTTGTCACGGTGGAGCTCCAGCTGACTCCATCAGTTGAAGCCTATTCTAGTTCCCAGGCAGCCCTTATGGTTGGTGCTTAACCAGTTGCACAGCATTGAGCGGTATGAAGGGCCAACTAAACCCAAGGCCACTGAATTATGGGGGCAGGGTAGGACCACATCATGTCGCAGTGTTGACTAAATTATTTGACAAGAAAAGGCAAATTATACAGCATATGTGATAGTAATACTTCGTTATTTTTACATTTGTTAACAATGTGTGCATGCATTTAATCTCATTAGTACCGGTTTAACACCCAAATACAGCAATAAGCAGCAAAAAGATTACCAGTTAACCTTTGGGACGGGCCTTTTATTGTGCTGAAACACGTCGTCGTGATTTTAGTAACTTTTTATCAGTTTGAGCTAGAAACTAATTTTTTCGTTAAAATTTGCAGATGATGCAATAGATAACAGATTCTGTCGCAAATATGCCAAATCCATAATTACGTAGAAAAAACTGCAGCCATAAAATCACATAATTCTAGTGGTCTTGACTAAACCCCAGTTATGGAGTTTTACTATCCTTCCTTGCTTGCCTGAGGTCCCAATGCACACTTGCTGTGCCAGTGTTGCCTTGGCCTCTAGACAGCGACCCACGGGAAGGGAAAATGGAAGCAGAGAAGACACCTTAGTTAGGCATCAGAGAGATGACAGCGACTGGGTGGGATGAGCCAATATGGGAGCCTATGTTTTGAACAAAGGGAAGAAAGAAAGCCCACTTTGCAATGCAGTAGCTATCATACGTGAAGCAGGTGCTGCTGCACTGCAGTCCATGTGTTCGAGGATCACAATTATGACTGTCTTTCTCTAAAAAAAGGGTATGGAGGTTCATTTTCCTTGGTAACCTTAGGCCCCAGGGCACCTTTGCTGCAGAACTGAAAGAGGGGAGGGCAGCATTACATGACACTAATATATTTTTTTGTTTTAAGGAGGAGAAGTGACCTAAGGGTGAGAGCTGCCAACTTTGGAACTGGGGAGCTCGCTTCATGTCCAGGCAGCAGCTCAACATCCTCTGATTCTGGGCAGATCACTAAACCCCCCTTTGGCTTAAAAAATAAAAATAAAAACCTGATCTTGTGTAATGTATCTGGTGCTCATGGAAAACGATCAAATGCCCCTGGCGAATCCATACTGTATAAAACTCCAAAAAACACAAAAGGGACAGAGAGCCTATTTCAAGTTTGTAGTATTGAGAAGGCATGGTGGGAAAGGGGTGAAAGAGGCAGAGGAGATAGTGATACAGCTATCATTGGTGAAGTGGGTGCAGTTGCATTGGTGCCCAGGAGTGTGAGAAGCTCACAACACCTATATTATGGGGAACACAGTTTTTCTTTTGTCATGTTATGTTTTTGTTTGATGAATTTACCCTCTTATAAGTCACATTTATTGTGGATTATGAGCTACAGAAAATATATTAATGAAATTATCTCATATGCTCCACCCCTGTGCTCAGCACTTCCCCTCCCCAAATACTTGTCATGAAGTTTTGGACTGGGACCCCCAACTCCAAAACATTTTGCTTTGGGGAGGGCGGGGGCTCAGAATAAAATAATGTTGTGCTATGTCCTGGAGACTACTTCTATGCGCTACACTATGAGAGCCTGGAGTAGCTAACTTACCTCTAAAGTTTATTGGGATTCAGCGCTTTGCATACCTGTTCACAGTGCAGAAGCTCTGGTTATCATTCTTCCGCTGAGAGACAATGTTCCCTCGGAAGGAAAACACACATCAGCTGGGCTCAGCACCTCTCCTCTCTTTACTGGCTCTCCGCATAAGGATGGATGCTGTGCCAGTCTGGCATGACCTCTTGCGATAACCTGCGGTTTAGACCTCTCTGAATCAGAGGTCAGTTCATGGGGTTTTGCTAGGGTTGACCACTGACTTTTACCCTACTTTGGGGAACTTTCCACTTAATCCAGGACACACCCGGTATGAACAAGTATTACAAAAAAAACATAAGTTCAGACTACATGTGTAATTTGCACATTCACTCTCGGACCTTGAAAATTAGATTATTTCTTTTTACATCGTGGAGGGCGAAAACATCACTTCCCCTCTCTCCTGCCACTCGGGCGCACCCATGTAGTGGCGGATTCAGCTTCATTTTGATATACCGAGCATGCGCGAACCGCGGCCATTTCTAAATCAGGCACTTGCTCACTTGAGAGCATTAGACATACGGGGACACCGGAAACGACACACCGGGCGATACTCTTCTCAAGTGCCGACCCACTTAATAAACAATTATCCTATTGAGTCGCACTATAAATAGCACAGCTATTCTTCCTCACTTCAACATCCGGGAGGATCGGGAGCAGTCACCTAGGAGCAACGCGGAAAACTTTTCCTGAGGCAGTAAGAGTGTGTTTGAATGCAGAATGTCTGGTATGCCGCTTGCAAGACCTTCCATGTATGATTGTGATTTACTTTTATTAGATATATTTTTTCTCTGACCTGAAACTACCATTCACGCCGAGTGCGGTCTGTGTGTGTTTTTCTTTACAGGGTTGACAACAGGGGTTTTCCTCTCCCCTCCTCCCATGTGGCAAGTAGTTTTGGTATTTAGGGTAAGAACAGTGAGAACTCATCTCACTTCATCATTTTTTTGAATTGTGTACACACATAGAGTGTCACATGTCACACGAGTAGTCACTCACTCTTAACTGAATCAGTGCATGCATTGTTTCCAGTATTCTGTTGTGACCCAGTTATGTTGTTACATATTCTATTTTGCACTTTCTATTCCAGGCTTGAATTTGGTAGCCATTTCGGAAGTGGAGAGTGACACAGGTCACACCCGCACAGTGGTATCTTCTTACCACCAGTTGGTAAGAATGGAGCCCCCCCTTTTTTTGTACTAAGGTCCTGATGAATGCCCTGGACCCACTTGGGCCAACACGGCAGAAACATGTCGACCGCTTACACTACGGTTAGGGGACAATCATTTCCCCATACACCGTCCATTGATTTTAATATCATATAGTTACCATTCACATTAAAAACATAATTTGATAACTATAATGATTTTTACTTTCACTCACTTTTTCACGGGCCCCCACTTAGTTTAGAAGTGCATCCCTGTCGTCAGGTGTATGCCCGCCCTCTATCAAACCAAGGTTTTAGAGGGCGAGGATTGGTCGATGATGAAGCATGACACCAGGTGGTGTGTGAGACCAGTCCGTCACATTTTGTGAGATGTCCTCACTCACAATATAACCATAACCTTACAGTGGTCACTACACTAGGAGCAGCTCTTGTTGTGGTTAACTTGAAATTTAGATAACAGGGATCCTGTAGCAGACTGGTGTCGCCAGAGGTGTTTGCAAAGTCATTGTTTGGATGAATTGACACTTTCTTTAGTTCTGTGAAAGGATAATGCCATGCGACATGTAGGCCAGAGGCAGACCGGATTACTTAACATACTCAAAATGAAATCTGTCTTTGGATCTAGAGCAAATTCCATTCCATGGCTTTCCTAGGTAAGATCCCTTTTAACGATCTATTTCAAGCTGGTGGCCTAGGATTGTAACATTTAGAAAACATTATCGTGTTAACATGCATGTTCGACAAAAGGCCAAAACAGCTGGCCAGCCACCACTTTTGGGAGAAGGCAGTGTATTTTAGTCTATTCAAAGCATGTGAACTACTGAAACTCATGCTGCAAATGTAAAATATTACTCATCTGTAATAACTGGTTTGTAGTGCTGTAGGTAAACATGTACCCTTTCCACCTTCACTTGATGCGTGCTCATGTAACGTGATTAATAACACATAAACCTTACTTATATTTACGCCCAGTTCACAGACCTAATAATGCTTCGTATCTCCGTGCTAACGCTTACCTATAATGGAAAAACTCAATTAGAGTTGGAGTCTGTTCAAGACACATTATGGGTCTTTGGCGCGGGGGTATTGCAAGTCTCATCAAAGCCAAAACTCCCTTGAGGAAAACAACTTGCATGATCTAAGCCCAACACTAAATGGTAGTAGTGTACAAAGCTGTGCAACTCTAGAGCACTACAGGCTGCAAACGAGTTGTTACAGGCAAGTAATGTTTCCCCATTTTAGCCTAGGAAATGGGTCTCCCAGTAGATAAGCAGTCATTTCAAGCAAACAATTATCCCTTATTAAGGTTATTTGGAAGCAAGCAAGAATGTATCTGTGAGCCTGCTAAAAACGTGACCCAGAAATAACATGTGGCATTATTGTTTTTTGGATTAAACTAAATAAAAATGTTCACAGTACCTGAGCTCTTAAATTTCTTTTTCTACCTTCAACCCGCCCCAGACTTTTTAATGTAATTCCTTTATTCGGTATTAAGAATGGTTTTTGCTGTTCATTTCACAAATCCACTACATACAATTTGTTGTAATAGAAAGCTAGGATATCTTCTTTACTTGACCTAAAAATGTTCTCGGGTATTTCTGACACTTGTGTCTACACCTATGCCAGCCTTCGCATTCTCCGGGACCGCCCTATCCCACTTCTGGTTGGGGCTTTAACAGATTGATTGTATTGGAATGATTTGCTTGCCCTGATGTATGACCTAAAGTTCAAGCTCGGAACTGCCAGTTACTTACACGTTAGAGGGCTTTCTGACCTCTAGTGAGTGCTGCATTTTTGGTACGATTCTATTGGTGATGTACCTTTTTAAAATACACTGTGTTAAATGAAACCCAGAATGCCGTAGGGATGGATGATCAGTCATTACCCATCTCATTTGCAATGCACAACTTAGAGTGGTCACTAATGAGCGATGGTACCCCGATTATTAAACACATTTTCTGTTTTCTTTTACAGGAATGTGCCAGTAAATGCTTTTTTGGAGACAAGTGTAAATATTTACATGATATCAACCAGTATATGACCGAGAAGTCTTCTGACATTGGGGAGAAGTGTTATTTGTTTGAGACATTTGGAAAGTGCAATTACGGTGTTACGTGCAGGTTTGCCAAAGCCCACTTGGGAGAAAATAACAAAAATGTAGTTAATGAGGAAGTTCAGAAGCTTTGGGAGAACAAACAATTAGTGAAAAATCAGATTGACAAGGATCTACAGCACCGCTTGAGGAAGCGGAAAGTATCCTTTGAAAAATCGGACAAGTATCTAAAAGAGATGAACTCATCAAGCAAACCAGGACCTGTGGTTGGGGAAGTTCGGGATTTAGACCCTCCCCTGGCAGAGGTTGGGGATGCTACACCAGTACTCAAGGAGAAGCTAAATGTCAGCACGGAACCCCTTAAAACGGACACTCGTGAGACGGTCTCTCAGGAGGCAGCTGAGAGTCCTGTGACTCAAGAACTCAGTCTAGGTGCACAGAAAGAAACTTCAGTTCAAACCATAGGACCATTGACAGACGAAGATGTTGTCAAAATCCGATTGTGCGAAAAGAAGGTGGTGAGTATTTTTTTTTGTTTCAAAAATATGCCATAGCACAATTCTTTGAATGAATAAATAATATTATTTGTTTTACATACTTACAAAAATTCTATTCTGGATGAAGCCTGTTTGTCAAGAATGCCAATGTTGTTGTATAAATAATTGAAGCTATAAAGTCTTAACCTGTGCCTTGAGTGTTCTCTTGACATGGTGCAGACAAGCAGGGGAGGCTAGGAGGAAAACACCCTCCTTAGCCAAATCTTAAAAAATACAAGAACAAGTTATTGCGCAAACACAACTTAGAGAAATAGATACGCATTTCTTTTAATGTTTGTTCAGGAGGGGTTATTTGTCAAGTAAGTAGAACCCTCCTCCACCCCCTTCCTACCCCAACCGCTAAAGAAGACCGCATGTACTAATCTTACAGTAGGCAAAAAGGGATTTATTTTTCTAGTGAAGCGATGGCAATTTTTTCCCTGAAATTTGGAGCTTTTTCGCTTAGTGGGTTTCTCAGCCTTCCCTGTCACTTCACTTGGTAGGAACACTTTCTATAGTAGAGGAGAGTCATACAGCTGCCTGTGCACCCCATAAACAAGCATTTGCAATGGAATAGGTCTCGCATTTGTGAAAGTTCGGGCTATTTGCATTGTAAATGTTAATGTTTTTAACATGTTTTATGTTTTGCAGTGCAGTAACGTAACACGTAAAGCTATTTATATGTAAATGGTTAGTAAAAGCAGGCTGTTAATAAATAAATAAAGGTGCGCGGCCATGCTGTGTCGGGAGGTGGGAGGGGTCTGCTTTGAAGGAAATTCCACAAACACTGCAAGCAGACCAGTCCAAAGTGAAAGCGGCACTGTGCGCAGCCATCTGTGTCGGAGGTGGGAGGGGTGTGCTTTTGAGGCAAGGCAAGAACAAGCAAGACCAAGTGAAAACAAATCTCTTTTTCTTTTTTTTAAAGTCGCATATTCATTAAAAAGCAAGCATAGGACTGGCCATGTGATAATGAACGTAAAGAATGGCATGCACAAAGGCCATTTGTATGCGTTAGCGCATTCAGGTTATAGATATGAATATATATGTCCTTAGTATGGCAAACAAATAATAGCACAAAGTAAAAGCATTTAATATAAGCAGTATGGTGCGGCAGAGCCTCAAAAGTGCATGGTATTGCAGAAGAGAGAAGGAGGGAGAGGGGAAGAGAGCGGGGGGAGTGGGTGACTGGGCGTCACACAAACACCATATTGTTTGCGACATCCACTTGTGCGCAAATCGAAATGAAAGAGAAGGTCCTATATGATGCCTGCTAGAAGACTGGAGGAGCGAGGCAGCTGCTGAATGCAAGTCTCCTCCAGCCCATGCAGCAGTATGAGTGACAAAGGTCTGAGGCAGAATCTTACCTCAGATCACAGGCAGCAGCTGCACTTGTGAAAGGCAAGAGCAAACGAGCACGGCGGCCGTGAAGCGGGTGCCCTGCTGATACATTAGCCCCAGTCAGTCCCCCTTACCCCCCCAAAAAGGCAGGAGCAAACCAGCGCGGCGTCCATGCAGCATATGAGTGACAAAGGTCTGAGGCAGATTCTTACCTCGGATCACAGGCAGCAGCTGCACTTGTGAAAGGCAAGCGCAAACAAGCGCTGATACATAAGTCACCGTCAGCGCTCACCCTCCCCCCCCAAAAAAAATAGTGCAGGAAGGAACATAGATTAAAAAAAAGTGTAAGACCACATGTAGCAGGGGCAGTCTGCTGGGAGGGTCCGAAACACGAAAAGGTGGGCCTAATTAAGTATGCTAACCAATCAAAAGCAAGCACGTATGATGGCAGGAAGAGGAACAAATGGAAAAGATGGGAGGTGCTGCAAGCAACAGTCCCGATTACAACATGCCTCCCAGACCAGCGCTTGCGCTGCCCAGGCTCAACCTAAAAATGAGGATTGGGAAGGGGCAAAGCTGAGTGAAATGAATTATTGCTTTAATTTCTCCATCCCTTCCTCTTTCTGCCCCCTAATCAGCATTGTTGTGCACAGGAGATAGTCGAAGAAAGGACATTAGGTCCTGGCCAGCTTATTCCACTCTCCAGGATCAACATTCTGGGTCAGGGTGAGGCTGTTCATACCAATCCAGCCCCCCCAGATAAAAAGAGAGGCTTGAGGGATGGAAAGGAATAGAGAGGGAAACCATGATATTGAAAGATGACGGCGACCTCAAACATCAAGGAGAGCTCAGAAACACATGAGATAAGGCGAGATGTGAGAGAGATGCCCAAGACAGATAAATAATACCTATTAGGCAGCAAGGCCTACCTCAGAGGTGAGAGATTAATAGACACACAAAGACCTGAGAAAGAAGAAACTAAAATATCAGAAAATTAGATTCGCATAGAAATACAGATCCGAGAAAGACCTGAGGCATAGAATTTGAGACATTGAATGCATATGGAATGAAACGTGAAGCACGGCTTAGGGTTTGGAACAGGAAGTAAAGTAGGGAACTTTTCTAAAACATCAAAGACAAGATTAGAGACCAAGCAGAAAAGTTAAAAACTGTGAGGAGGTGGCACTGAGTTTGGAGTGAGTGGCATAGTAAACAGCAAGTATTCGATTAGCCTAAAATAGTGAGCAGGCACCAGAGTGGAAAAAAGAGAAATGATCAAGGAGTAGGAAGCATAGCAAGGATCAGTTCTGGGTTCAAGCAGCAGAGGAACAACCAGGGACAGGAAGCAGGAAGAAAAACAGCAGAGAGTAAAGGGTATGAAAACGCAGTGGGTTACCGGAGCCAGTGCACAAAGCACAGCAAGCAGTAAAATTGTTTGTTGAAGTGCTGGCAACAGGAGAGACAAAGCAGAGCAGAGAGATCATCCGAAAGCAAAGAAAAAGATCTGTGAAAAATCACTGAGCGGGGAATGGATTGAATAGTGAAGGGAGCAGGACAAACCCACCTTTTAAATATAAAAAACAACTTCCCATCCATGCTCACTTATTTAGAATGTGTGTAGGTATGCCTGTGTGCATGGGCAAATCTCCACATTTGTCACACAGATTATGCTGTCGCTTTACACATGCTTGCTTCGCTGACGCCCGCACTTATCCTTCAAGACCCACACTCTAAAAAAGTAACATTTTATGAAACCTACACAGAAACATATGCTCTCTGCTTTTGTATGTATATGTGTGTAAGGGATGATGCAAATTTAACCTGTAAAAACAATTGCACTAGTGGACCCCTGTGTATTTTGTGTGTGTGTGTGTGTGTGTGTGTGTGTGTGTGTGTGTATTTGTGTAGGTTTCTGTGTTTAAATGTACATATACATTCAATCCTATTGCGTACTCAACTACATACAGATTTCGATCCTCAAAGGTTGTTAATGTCCCTTGGTGTAAAGGGGGGGTGCGATCTGTGTGTTCATGGCTATGTGAGGTATCCCAAAAAACATATAATGGCCAACGTGTAATATGGTCTTGTATTGCCATCTTAAGGTTATGGTCACATTTACAAGCCATTCTGCCTTTTGCCTCACAGGTATGGTTTTACAGAACACCTTGATAAGAATATTGAGCCAAACTGTACAATTACTCTTTATTCTCTATGTATTTTCATCAAAATTCCCCAACCCAAGAAAGATATGGCACTTTGATCCAAGATGCCACAGATCATTTATTTAAATACTCCACTGTTACCGTGTCCATAGGGTGAACAGTGGCCAATGTGTTTTATTTTCACCATCCCTTCGACTGGACCTATAGAATTCTAGACTATACTGAGTAATTTACCTAGATTTTAGGCAGGTGTGTGTGTATTGTGTGCATATGTGTATATATAATATGATTCATTTTTATTTTTATTTTTTAAGGTTTCAACTTTATAAAGTACCCCTATCTATTACCTAGAGCTGCAGCCACACATGCACTCACACGTTTCTCCATCACATCCTCGTCGCTTCCTTTAGGGTTTTATGAGGTGGTGATTAAGAGGTTTGCTTTCTCCACTTTTTAACCTGCGCAATGGGAGTAATTGACAAAGAGATAACCAATGTTGACTAGAGACTTATTACTCGTCCCCAAACCACCATTTCCATTCATAAGGACTCTCCCTTTGAAACCCTCTCTGGATGTGATGGTGGTATTCCTGGGTCAGCAGTGGGAAAGTTGGCTAATGGTTGTGTCCAAGATATTTCTGTCTGTATTAACACAGTTTCCCTTTCTGATTCTCTATCCCAAACTCCCCTCAGCGTATGAAGACCCCAGGAACCTCTATTAAAGTACTGCTCACCAACGTTTTGAGAGGGCCTGCAATTGTCGAGGCATCTTCCAAGTGAACCAGTAATAGGTTCAGAGCCAAACCACCCGGGGTGGACCCAGAAGATTTCAAGTCTTTGCTTGCCTCAGTGCAAGCATTGTAAACTTTGGTCAAGACTTCACTAGATTCTCTTTCTGCAAGGCTACTACAAGTGGAAAAACTGACTACTAGCTGTCTAGATCTACTGAAGCTCAAAACAAGCTCTGGGACTACCTGTCATTCATTGAAGGCATGCACTGTGCTTCCTTCAACTCTCCCCACTGCCCCTTTACACCCCACTGGCAGTCATCTTTCACCACAGAATCCCGTCTGTGGTCTCGTCACACCGTCTAATACTCTCAATTCAAATTCGACTATAGCACCTGTCACGCAATCAAATATTGTGTGGGCTCCGAGCATAACTGGCGGGGCTTCTCACTCTCTTGATCTTCCCCCTGAAGCGACACCTTATGTTTTGATACTGCCCAACGTGCCCACTCTAGCCGAAGCAGACCCTGAATCTTGGGAAACTTTAAAAAAATATATCATTACACTGGGTGGGCAAGAAATCTGGCTTAACTGGGGCCCTCTTTAAAAAAAAAAAACATCAAAATGGTCAGAAGGGTGAAATGGGTAGGCAGAGGTGTCAAAACACTAGCTGGAGATTGCATAGTATTGTCCTTTAAATCTCCTAGCTTAGATGACATTATCTTACGTAGAACTAGTTCTCCATCTGTTTTACCGCACCAATTCTCAGTTTTGCTGCTCGGATACTTTTATCATCCTTTGACTACTTCTACCCGGTCAAGCCCCCTTCCTAGGCCACTCACTCTCTGCTCATTTACCCGACTCTCACTCTGCCATCTTGTCCCACAACTGTTTTGCTCCCTTAGCGGCACTAGATGGGGTAGACTGACTCATTGTCAAATGCCACAGAGTCTGACCACCTGGTGACTGTTTGTCCCAGAGGATCGTGGGTCCTCTATTTAGACTAAATTACTGTTCGATTATGCCTAATCCTCATCTATCTCCCTCTTCACCCAGTCCGGCTATCAATCCCACCCTAGACCCAAGGCCTTTGGATTTTGAGCTTAAATTGTCCTGTAGAGCTCTATTTTGGAACGGGGGAGGTTTACATGTCAAGGTTCCTATTCCAGAATGTATTGATTTTATAAACGTTTCTCATATTTTATGTTTTCAGGAGACCTGGGCTTTTGACGCCGTCCATATCAATGGTTATAGAACATTTCACCTACCGGCCGTGCCCTCTAAGGGGGGTAGAGCAAAGGGCGGTCTATGCATTTTTATTTCCATTTACCTGCCGTTTTCTAACATAAAAATTGTGACTATTGCTACGTACTATCATATTGTTATTGACATTTCTCATAATCTCAATTTTGTGCTGGTTAATTTTTTATAACAATGCAGTATTGAGTGATTTATCTACTGTTCTATCTCAGCTGCTGAGGCCTCAGAGCTTAGCTGTCAGGAAGCTGAGATCGTAATCCACGCTGGTGCCCCCTCTCATGCTGTAGTCTGCAGGGTCCCACGTGGCAGAGAGCCTGGACAGACTCTGTCAATTAATTTCATGGGTACACATTTGTTTAACCATACAATCAGATTTGTTTAACAGTACGATCAGGTTGCAAGGGCACTAGGGTAGTGCCCTTTCAGTTCTGGAGCTTTGCAGCAGTTTTAAGATCTGCTTGGAGTATCTCGTAACTCAAATGGATGTAATTTCCGATATTTATATGTTTCCCTCGTCTTAGTTACTTGATTTTGCTTGTGAGAAAGTGTCACTCATAGTCGTTGAATGTCACTCATAATTACAATGAAGTTATGAAAATGTCACACCTAAGCAATCTGAAACCTTGGCAGCTATGTGGATCATGACCTCAAATCTACATTTTGCTGTCAAGAAGGAAGTCTCTATACTCTGGGGTGGTGACTTTAACATTTATTGATGCCCCCTTCCAATCAAAAAGGTCTGTGGTATGATGGGCATTCACGAAATCGACCATTCTCATTTTATGCATAACGGTTATGGTGCTGAGCTGAATGAGCTGCTGTTTAAGTATGCCCATGTCTTTTCCATTGAACTTTGTACCTCTCCTATTTCTTTCAATTGCACATTTAACAAGGGGGGGGGGGGGCATAATATTGTTATTGATTACATTTTTTCATCTTACAGATTGAATGCATTATTATCTATTTTCATTAGACCCCTATCCGCAGAGTGTTCATCATAAATTTAGTTGTTTGACGAGTCAGGTGAAAAATCACATTGAGTGTATAGTAGGCAATATTGAAATAGCCAAGAGTAATGGCATTTCATTACTGTAGTCTCGAGTTACCCCGACCAATCTTTTGGGAAATCTGGTCATTGAACATAGAGAGGACTTTGATATCTGCCTAGACTACATTTCAAATACGACTGACATTTTGGAAGCTTTCCTCAACATTTATAAGGGGATTAAGGAACAGTTTAACTGACCCTAAGTGTCAGCCTTAAAATAAAAGACCAGGTTGGTTTGATCTTAAGTGCTCTAAGGCCCATAAGAGACTCAAACCAGCTCTCCATAAATCCACAAAGTGCAGATGGGAAGTGAAGATGTGTAGACGTGACTATAAATTAGCCCTGAAGGATAGGAAAAATGAGTGAAAGAACGCAGCCTTGGAGTCTCCATTTGAAGCAAGTATGACCAAAGATTTCTCAGCCTTCTGCCGCGTTTATTACAGTCCCCTTTTAAGTGATGACAGGGCCCCAAGACTGATGGCTGCCATCACTGAATCTGACTGGTTGCTCATTTCTTAAAAATCTATTCCATTCCCAGCCTGGCACCTGCAGGGCTGGCATCTGTTAATTCTGCGGATTCATTGGAACTCCCAGATAGTCATGGTAGTCTTTTGTTGTCATTGAATGCGATTCACCGTGCCCTCATGGTTAGTAAGGGCAGAAAAGCTCCCAGCACAGACGGCATTACCATTGATCTTTTTAAGGCGAATATACCCTTTTGAGGCCCTATCCTAACCATGGTGTGTGGGGGGAGAGAGGGGTGTTGCAGATCCGGCTTCTTAAACACTTGGTCTTACTCTTTAAGAAGGGTGACCGCTCCAACTCAGCCTGTAATCGCCCTATTTCACTACTTGATTCCTTGGTGAAAATCACCAGCCAAATTTGACTGAATAGATTAGAAGAGTGGGCAGAAAACAATGAGATATTCTGATTCACAATATGGTTTTCGCAGAGGCCTGGGGACGATCAAACAAGAACTCAACCTGTTAGTTGGAAAGTGCTCTCAAATTAAGAAGGGTCACCTTTTCTAAGCAGAAGTAAACTTATCTAGTGTGTTTGATTGTATTTTGCACGCTAAGCTGTGGTCCATTATGACGGAGCTCGGAGTAGACCCTCCGATAATATCCTTTCTCGGAGAGTTGTACTCGGGGAGCAGGGCTAAGGTACACTATGGTTTCAGGGGCGAATATACCCGCGCGTTCAGCATAGAGTGTGGGTCAGGCAGGGTTGTCGCCTTGCTCCTTTTTTGTTTACCCTATATATCAACAGCTAGGGCACCGTTTTGACACAAAGCTCTAGGGACCTCCCTCAGATTGGCCATTGACCTATCCTAGCACTCCTCTACACTGCAGATACTGTGAGTATGACACATACTCCTCTGGGCCTACAGTGGCTACTCCCTTGTTTTGCCAATCATATGCAGGGTCTGGGCCTAAATGTGAACCTGGGTGAGACATTCATAACGAAGTGTGGGAGGAAAATCTCAAAGTGCTGCGATTTTAAGGTTGGAGACACTAAACTAAATTTTACTTCTGTTTTTTCTTATTTGGGGATCCTGTTCGAGGCACATGGGTCATCGAAACATGCAATTAACTCTTGGAAGTTCTACTTTGTGAAAGCCTCAACAGTGCTGTCAAATTTTGCTACTAAACTTGGCAATAGACCCTTGAATGCAATGTTAACTATCTATAAGGCCAAGTGCTTGTCGACTGCTTTGTATGGGGTGGGTGTTTGGGGATACAGCAACATCCACTCCCTTCAACTGGTAGAGAATGTCTTTTTTAGGAACCTTCTCTCAGTCCTCAAGAGTTGTTCCTCCTTTTTTTGTCATTCTGAACTTGGGGCCTCCTCCTTAACTGATATGATTAGAATTCACCCGATTCTTTTATGGCACAAGATTTGGTCTTGTGACAATACTGTATTAAATCAAAAGATCATCGATTGCCTTAAATTGTCCTCACCTCCACAAATAACTTGGTTGAACTTTATTAAACAAACCTGCTTGGACTTAGGACAAGCTGAATACTTTGAGAAGCCCGACACAATTCAACAACTTAGTAGGAAGGATTTAAAAATTGCATGTCTGTCTTTGCTTGAGGAACGTAGATTCGCTATAGAACTTACAAAACCTAGCGTTGTCAAGAACCAAATGATTTTGGTTACTTACGACATGCTACCCTACCTTAAATTCATTCACAACTGTTGTCACAGGTTTGTCTTAACTCGCTTTAAACTTGATATTTTTCACCATCTGGTAACATTCCCCACTATCAATGACTGGTCTGATGTTTTAACGAACTGCCCTGACGATAATTTACCTAATCAAAGCACCCTGCACGTTTTGTTCTTTTGTATATTTTATAAAGGTCTGAGGAAGCATTTTATATTGCCTATCCTATGTGAGTTAAAGTTTCAACAAAAAAATTACAGTTCGAACAATGTCGCCCTGCTTTTTCTTATTTTTGGAATCACTACCCACTTTGCAGATTTGTTGTACCCTATTGAGTTACATATGGTCTATAATTCATCTTAGGGAAAACCTGGCTACTCTGAATAATTTGGCCGTGTTGAGTTGAACCTCTCCTTTATGCGCAGCGTATGTCCGGTGATATTATATTATTTCAATCTTCGGCAGCTTTTAACATATTTATGGAATTTTGTCTTTAATTATAATGTGTCAAATTGTTATTTTGTATGCTTTTATGATTATTTTTCTTAATTTTTTGTTTTATATTATGCAAAAACTGAAACGAATATACACAATAATGCCCAGCGTGTACCAGTGTTTGAACAAACTCAGAGGGGACAACACTGCCCATATTGTCAAATACAGTTTGTGGAGCACCCATTGTGCAATGGTAAAAAAATAATAACGTTCTGTTCGCAACCATTCGCCCCTTAGTTCGTATGTACCCAGGTAATGTCTGAGCTGGAAGCACGTCCCGGGCAATCCTCCACCAACCCCATCCAATAGTGCTCCATCCAAAACCCCCATATCTTGTTGAGTTTACTGGGGCAGCACTTGTTGTGGTAGTTGACTTTCTCCACTGCCATATAGAGAGCCATCCCCTGCCTCCATTCTTGGATAGTTGGCACTTCCGGCGCCCCCTCCCTCTCCCCCCCCCCCCATAATCTGGCCACGTCCCTCTTGGCCACCACCAGGCCCAGGGCACTAAATGGAAGCTTAAGGCATGGGGCATCTACATCATTGGGAATCCATAGTAGGATGTATTTCGAATTGTGTGGGAGGGTAACCCCTAATATAGCGCTGAATTCTTGAATTATCACTGCCCAATATGTCTGTATGAGGGGGCACACCCAAAGCATATGTAGAAAGTCCCCTATGGCCTCATTGCAGCGCACAAGTCAGGGTAGCAGACTTCCCCATTCCATGTAATTTGCGCTGTGCGTAATACCCTGTATATTGAACTGTTTCAACCGCAGTCGAGACTTTACGGCCACTTCTCTTGGATGCATCAATGCCGCTCCCAGTCTATGTCCTCTAAGTTCCCCACGTCTCGCACTCATCTCCCTCTAAGCTGACCCAGGGTGCCTAGCATATTATTATTTAACGTTTTGTATGTGAGGTAAATTGCTCCTATTTCCATCTCTACCATAAGTATCCACCCTTCTAGGGGGGCATATTCCGGGATCTCCATCCCTGTCAGCCCCTCAGCCTGCCAGGTGTGCCACAGAGGCGCGTATTTTAAAAATTGATTCTGGTTCTATGCCTTTCTCCGCAGAAAGTAGAAGGGCATAATATCTCCATTCTCCAATACAGTCCCCACTGTGGAGATACCGATTCTTTCCCATGCACCAAATCCCCAAGGGTTTCCCCAGTTCACCAAGTCATGTTCCTATCTAAAGGGGTGTTTCCCTAGTGATTCTACGTGCCCAACCAATAGTTTTTGTAGCCAGGGCCTCTAGGTCG
Organism: Calotriton arnoldi; assembly: GCA_963921515.1. Taxonomy (NCBI): domain Eukaryota; kingdom Metazoa; phylum Chordata; class Amphibia; order Caudata; family Salamandridae; genus Calotriton; species Calotriton arnoldi. The sequence goes on from CAWUFW010004109.1 coordinate 642,009, forward strand.
CCGGTGGCAGCCATTGGCCCCCTTCCCACAGTAAAGGTGTAGTGTAAGTGAGATCGCAGTGGAAGCATAGACCATTCCAGTCTAAAGGTTGAGCGATCTTGGGGTGCAAAAATCCAATTGTTAATTAAATGGGCTGCCCAGTAGTATGCCTCGATATCGGAGAAGGCTATCTCCCCCCCCCCATTGTAAGGGTTGCGCTGCAGTGTTTTAAGTGACACTCTGGGATGTCCCTCGTTCCAAATCAGGTACCTCACTTCCCCCTCTAGTCTGGTAAATTCCTCTTGTGGGATGTGGTAATACATGTTCTGAAGAATATAGAGCAGCTTAGGGAGAATGATCATCCTGAAGCGGACCGCCTATCCCAACAGAGAGAGGGGCAGCCCTTCCACCCTCCATTGTCTACTTGAAAATTCGATATCACCCTCTAGATTGTTGGGGAGATGCATCTCTCTGCAGTGTCACAAAGATCCCCAGGTATGTAAAACCGTCTGA
>CAWUFW010004109.1:647500-650000 GCA_963921515.1 Calotriton arnoldi
CGAAGAATATGCAAAGGTTACGGAGCGGATATCACCTGCGGAGAAATGGCCATGTGTTCAAAACTGCTTCAGGGTCAAACTTCAGAATGGGCGCTCATGAAACGGCATCACACTGAAGATCTGTTTGGTGTTCAGGTTGATCATTATTTTAATGGAACATATTCCTTTTTAGTACTGGTTAAACATTTATTTGCAACAGATGACCTCCATTTTTCTGTCGTCCGCATTGCCTGTTGAATAACTTGAACAGTATTCAAAGTTCTATATATTTGTTATGGATTTTGGAAAATTCTCTAGATTTTTCCAATGCAAAGAGAACTATTATTCTAAAGACAAAAAGTCAGGCGAGTTAAACTGTTCCTCTTTAAACTGTCATTTCTCTACACATTGTTACTTTCAGATCTGTTTTCTATGATAAATGTTAAGACACCATTTAATATAGAGTACACCTCTTTTTAAGGATGGTAGATATTGAAACTAAGATACATTAAAACAGTAAGACATGCTTGGCAATGAATTCAAATCTGAAAGATGTGTCTCCAACTCCCTAGCGATTGTTTCTCTATTTTTGTATTCTTTCACTTCTGTTTATACACTTCTGTCTCTCTATTCATGAAAATGGTTGCCTCTTTTTTCTTGGCATTCTGTTTTTCCTTGCCATTTCTTTATTTTTCTGCTTCTCCTGTATTGCAGTCACCTTGTAATATTCACTCTATTTCCCAAATAATGAGAGCGTAATAAAATAATGTCGTACTGAAAGCCATAGGAGGTAATATAATTTTGACTGACTGCAGAAAAAGGCGTTTTTTAAACTTTTTACACTTCATTTCAGTATTTTTAACACCTTTGTATTATGAAATGAGTAAAAATTGTTTTCAAGCGAGAGTTATAAGTTAGCACTATGGAGCTTCTTAACTGAATGAGAATACTTCCTTGAGTGGAGGTTTAGAAATGTATTTAGTGGAGAGTGCTGTGAAAATGAATACAAATTCTTAATTTAGTGCTGTGTAATTCTCAGTTTGGTAATATTTCTAATCACTGTGAACTACCAAATATTCTGAATATCTGAAGCCAGCCCCTTTGCCTGCTTTAGGCATACCTCTCAACTAATCCTATTTGTAAATCCTGAGTTAGAAACCTTTACAGGGCATTTTTGCAATGTCTGTTTAATTTTTTTACAGTGCTTTTCTGGGTTGACACAACACCAAGCCCTTTCAGGAAAAAATGGTGCGCTTCTGCTAGAGGACACACCATACGTCCCAAGCCAGCCGCCTTCTAAAAACGCTGGCTGTGCCAACTATCTCTGTTCTGGAGAAACCGTTCTGTTTAACTTTTAACCCTAGACAGTTCATGTTAGAAGTTTTTTCTACAGTTTGTTTTGTTTCAAAATCCACCCTGCTCTATATATTTCACTCCTACTATAATGAAAGGGTTTCCTTTTCATACCTTGTCTGACCCTATTTTCAACTTAAGTATGCTGGAAATTCGGAGGCATCGGTTTATGGAGTCCATCAAATCATCTTTTCTCAACAACCCTCTCGCGCTGCACCCCATTTCCACTGGAAGAGTCAGTATTGTGTGCAGCTGAATTGTTTTTCGTGCTCTTGGTTTCTTCTCTTCATACCAGCACACAATTTTCAGCTGTTCCGATCTTGCTGAATCTAATACACAATTACATTGAAACAAGTGTTCCTCTTTTCATCTCTATTATATTGGGGGTGTGTAAGGATTGGCACAGGAAAGCATTGAGTGGAGAAGAGAAAGTAAATTAGTCCGTGTACTGTGGCATCTTGCTGTCGCCTGAGCACACAGTGTTGCAGTCTTTAACACTTGCTATTAATCAGTTGGACCCAAGGACAAATCACAATATTTTTTTATTGCGGTTATTTGTGAATATGAACCTTGCCTTCAGGGTCAATGGAGCCCTGCACATACACTAGGGATGGGGCGGCCAAAAGCAATTTATATGGTTTAAAGATTGCCCCTATGTTATATATGGGATGCCTGCAGTTAGTCCTGCATTTTTGTCCAATAGCAATAGGCGTTTTTAAGGCCCTAGTTATATTATGTGTATGTGTAAAACACACTATAACCTCCGAGGGTATCCTGGCGTTGTAGTTGTAATGATTAAAACAACTACAAGTTCCAATATGTTAAGTGCGGTGGCTAGACCTAGGACAAGCTGACGCTGTCAGACGTAACATTGGGCCACTTGGGACCAGGCCCTTGTTGCCAACTGTTTCCCCTCTCTGCTTGGAAGCTTTGAGTGTTTTTTTTTTTACCGCTTTTCTGTGCCAGCTTCCCTAATTCTGTGCCACTTGTCCCTTAAATGTTGTTTTTGTGTGCCGCCAATCCGTGCCGGTTTTCTTTATTCTGTGCCACTTGTCCCTTAACTATTGCTTTTTTGTCTCTGTGCAGAAGTGAGCCTGCCGCCTTGCCGCTCGCTTTACCACCATTCACTCTCCTGCTTTCCGCCTCACAGCGCCCCTCTCAGCAATGC